>CAODLS010236784.1:0-17567 GCA_948243855.1 Flueggea neowawraea
GCGTTGCAGAATGGTAAGAGATTCTTGAGCGATAGCAAGTTGGTTACTTTATTGCGGAATTTAGAGTTTTGAAGTCTAATGCAGTCAATTCATTGTGAAATCTGTTTTTGTCAGTAAATGATTTGAAATGGGTTTTGTTTGATTGGTAGACACAAGACACGGCTATATATTGGGCAATTGGTGAAGGATACATCGGCTAAACTTAAACAAGCTAGCGAAACAGATCACTATGCTGGAGTTAGTGTAAGTCTTACTTTGTTTACTTCTGATCATCATATTTTGATGTATATTCTAGCATTCACTTGTTTACTAAGAATTCTGAAAAAAGTTAGCCCTCAACCCTCCCAGTGTCTTTTCTCCCTTGTATTGGAACTTTTTACGTTTGGAGAGTGTTATCATTTATTTATATATCTACATTGTGATGGTTGCAGCAAAGCAAAAAGATAGCTGATGCAAAACTAGCGAAAGATTTTCAAGCGGTCTTGAAAGAATTTCAAAAGGCTCAACGGTTGGCAGCTGAGAGAGAAACAGCATACACTCCTTTTGTTCCACAGGCAGCTCTTCCTTCTAGGTGATTATTTTTCTTAAGCATTATGTTGAATTCTAATCATGCGTTTATATAGAGTGAATGGTTGTTTCTTTATCATTCCAATATACATTATTCTGTTGTCATTATTGGCAAAGTTCAAGCATGTCTTTTTGATAATAGTTTTGGTGTGGTGCTCATCGATGCATCCATGACAAATTTGCTTTGATTTGTTGTATGTGCAGCTATACAGCCAGTGAAGTAGATGTAAGTTCAGATAAGACACAAGAACAGCGTGCTCTTCTTGTGGAGTCCAGAAGGTAAGCTTCTCTACATTGACGCTAAGTACTGTACCCTATGCTGACAAGAAAATTAAAGTTCCTAGGATTGCTAGCTCATTGTTGCCCGATATTTGGTGATCAGGGTTTACTTTTTTCCTTTGCTCTATTTTATCATGTAGTGTCGACATTAATCTTTGAAATTTTACTGTCATGCTTTACAAAATTTGGGTGGTTCCAATTTAAAGATATCTTGAACAATAGTATCATTCAGGAGAAATGCGTTTGGTTGTTTAACTTGCTGACTGATTGGCCTATCACCCATGAGTTTGTTTTTGCAGACAGGAGGTTCTCTTGTTGGACAATGAGATTTCCTTCAATGAAGCAATCATTGAGGAAAGAGAGCAGGGAATACAAGAAATTCAGCAACAAATCGGTGAGGTTAATGAGATTTTTAAGGATCTTGCTGTCCTTGTCCATGAGCAAGGAACTATGATTGGTAAGTCCTCAATTTCTATATGAAACTCCTTGGTATTTCAAGCTACCTCTATTCCCCTTTCTTGAGCAAGAAAAAATTTGGAGTTAATATTGAATTTGCAACCTATCAATATTGAGGTTACATCTATCAATATCAGGCCACCCAAAACATTGTATTCTAGGGATTTCTTTTCCTTCGGCCCTGAGGCCTTTTCTGTTACATGTTGCCAAATTAATCTAAAAAAAAAATGACAGCAAAAGTTTTTTCTTCTTTTTGCTTGATGTCTAATATAATATAACATAATGTAATATCATTACTGGATATTTTTGCAGATGATATTGGAACCCATATTGAAAATTCAGCAGCTTCCACTGCACAAGCAAGAAGCCAACTTGTGAAAGCTGCAAAAACGCAAAGATCAAATTCTTCGCTGGTAATAACTGAAACTCTAATTATTTGTCTATCTGTGAAAGAATAACTTTCATCCTATATTTGCTGGAAATCCTTGCTTTTTATTTATCTAATTCCGCATATGGAAGTTGTCTTGTCATCAGAATTTATGGCTTTTGTAGGTTATTTGCTTGATGAGTATATTTTAAGTACACATCTTTAAATTAAATATTGTGTAATTGTAAATTTATATTACATTGTAAATAAGCCTTGTTTTTATTCTGCAGACATGTTTGCTTTTGGTGATCTTCGGAATTGTGCTTCTCATCGTGATCGTAGTACTTGCAGCCTAACCGAGAAGGTACCTTGATCATATATCATCCAACAAGTGTAAGA
Organism: Flueggea neowawraea; assembly: GCA_948243855.1. Taxonomy (NCBI): domain Eukaryota; kingdom Viridiplantae; phylum Streptophyta; class Magnoliopsida; order Malpighiales; family Phyllanthaceae; genus Flueggea; species Flueggea neowawraea. The sequence goes on from CAODLS010236784.1 coordinate 2,069, forward strand.
GCTGCATGGCATCAGCACAGTAACTTGTTTGCTAATTTCTTCGTTTATGGTCTGTGGTGAGACATTGTGATTGATGACTGGGTGGAGTGTCTCGCTGCCAGTCGGAGGCGGTATATATTGTACGGAATGAGCTTTGCGATGATATTCAGTTATTTTACATGGGTGGGGTGGTTTCTTATGCATTCTGTTGTTTTGGGTTTTCGAGGCTGCGTTAAGGTATTGGTTTGTGTAATTGTCTGGCTCGATTTCAATAGTAATAAATAAATTATTTTTTCTTATACATTTAGGGCTTGTTTGAAGGAGTAGCATTTTGTATAGTTTTTTTAATGATTGATAAAAGGTTGCATGGTGGGGAAAATATGTTTTTTAACAATATGCTAAATATACAAAATGTTAAATACTGTCATTAAACGAGCCCTCAAGTCTTTCTTCCAACGTCTATTGTTGTTGGAGCTACATGTTTTTTGACGTTTCTTTGTGTGTTGGCGCCTTTGAAATCAAACTACTCAGGGCCAGACAACAACAAATTATGTTTGATTTTAGTAGATTGAAAAATGTTTCAATTGTAAATTAGTAAATATAATAGATTGTATAGTAAAAAATAGAGAAATTGATACGTTTTTTAAATCACAATATTCTTGAATAATATATACCATGGTAATCCTTCAAAGCCAAACACTTGTCAACTTGCATTTGCATGTGATGTTCCCTAACCATGTAGCTATTCTACATGGGTTAACGGGATTTGGACATGAGATTTGCATGATTTTATACCTAGGTTAGCGTTAACTCACCATTTGGTCAGAGATCTTATCAAATCTATTTATTTGATCCATAGTGGTTCACTAACAGTAGAAAGGTGTAAGATGTAAGTCTTAAATCCCGGTTCAACTAAAAAGCTACACAAACTGAAAATGAAAGCCAAGCTTGAATAGGGAAAAAAATATCGGTGAAATGCCTTTCTGTTCTCGAGCTCTGCATTAATCATCAGATCAGTCTAATTCAAACGAGTAATTGTAACATCGAAGAATGAGAAATGCCATGCCAATTAGCGAGACACCAGTGACCAGTTTTGAGTTCCAATAAAAGGTGGCAGCCGGCGTGGAATTATCAGGATAACGTCAGAGTTTATCTAATGACATTGATAATCTCATAAACATTTTGAATTTTTCAGAACAATATAAACATAAGATTCATGCTCCAAATTAATATCACAAAAAGAATTGTTCTCAATATGCTGGCAAAACATGAGGACCTTTGAAGAACACAGCTGCTACTCAACGTTTGGAACTCTGTCGTCAAAAACCAGCATTTATTATGTATCAAAACTACAACTGTTTCAGATTTTTGCACAATTTAGCATCAGAGTGAAATATGGATGTTACAACAATTATTAGAGCTGACAAAAAAGCAGCAACGAAAGTAACAACAGATACAACAGTAGCATGAGCACTTATATCAGAAGGTATTCTCCATGCAACAACATTGCTGGGGGTTTCATTGACATCAATGGTTGGCATAAAAAAACCAGCTGCCATTGCTTGGTTTTCCTTCTACGTCGAATTGCATAAACAGATCAGGTGGACCGAATTCCACTTCTGTATAGCCACTGTCATCAAGAGGCTGCAGATGGAATATATTAGAGTATATTCAACATTTCACTCAAAAATAAACATTGATTCCTTTCACTTACTTGATATCGCCCATGTAACGGAAGGTTAACCTTGATTTCGAGTTGGTTTTTGCTTCCTAACAAGATGTGACCAGCATTCATGTGAATCTCAACAATGGTCCGGTTGGAAAGAAATGCAGGCAGTTCTAAATTTGTATGCCCGAAAACAGCTACATCACTAAATACTGCAATAAATTGATAAAAGTTTATGCCTAAGAAAGAAGAACCATTATGGTCGAGTTTCAGATTAAATACGATTATGGGAAACTGAATTTCATTACCACCACGTTGGTCAGCAAAAACTCCAGAAGGCAGTCTCTCAATTAGGATAGCCTTACAAAAGTGAGTATGTAGCTCTGGAGAGGATCCTGGCTGTAAGTGAACTCTGATAACTAAAGATAGTGGACGATGAGAGCCTTCACCAATCAAAAGACGTCGTGAAATTGATAATCTTAAATGACGTTTCATATTATCTAGCAGTATTTTATCCGGGCTGGAAATTTTTTCTGCCACACAATCTTGGAAACGTGATTCAAGCAAGCTTTCATATTTTTCAAAATAAGTGCTCACAACAAAATTCTTGAAACTACAAAAATTGTTGACCGGCACTTGGTTGGAATCAGACTCCGAGTGTTCTATTGCCACCTGAAATTAAAGATAGAAATGATTAAACTAAGATGTTGAACACACACGTGTGTGGAGATCTGGAACAAGCAAACGCAAACGCAAAAGGATGCAAAAACAAATGGATAATTGCATACACGAGTCCATTGATTTCCAGAGCTGTTTGTATAGTAGAACTATCTCAGTGATCCAAGTAAAGTGATTTTTATATAAACCAACTCTTAATGCATAAAATGTAAAAGGACTAACTCATAAAAGCCACACATCATATGTATTATGTAATCTAAAACTAGAAGCACTGCGATGAGGACCAAGAAATCTAATTAAGCAAACTTATACACATGAAATCGAAGGTTAGAGTGCAGTAAAAGATGAAAGCAAGGAAGCATCACACTATTACATCCACATCCAAATTAAGCTCAACATAAGTAAATCCATCATGATGACGATATAGAAATTACTTCACAAAGAGAATTTCATTCGTTAGCTTATCCTATTTTAATCCATCAATTTCCTTGCTAAACTTTACACAAATTGAGTTAGTTAATTTCCTTGCTACAACCTTCCCCTATCGGCATCCAACAAGAAGGCTCTCTACATATTACAATCTGGGTATCAACAATTTGCACATATCCCACCATGGAAATACAAAAAGCAACTGACAAGATGAGTAATCATACTAGAAGAAAATTCAAGACTGAAACCAAGTTTTGCACCAACCTTACTTGAAGACGACGACCCCAGCATACATAGTCCAAGGCCAAAAAACATCATCAACAAGACATCCATTTTCCAAAAATCCAGGAACTAAGTTTCCAAAGTGCTCCTTCTACTCTCCTCTCCTTACAGCACACAGTGAGAGTAAACCCACCAAACAAACTCCCAACTTTAATGGCTTCTTTTATCAGTTATCTGTCATGGTGAAACAACTCCATTTAACATATTTGATTAAAATTCCAAAGCAAGCCGACAATCTTCCAAAGAATCTAAAATAATCCAATAAAACGATCACAAATTCTCATTTTCAAAAGCAGAAAATAATGCAGAAATAAAAAAATCATGTCTAAACAAGTAACTCGAATGAATTTCTTACATTGTAACCTTGAAACCTTTGTCTTGTAGAAAGTGAGTGACCTCAGACGCTACAAACACAAACTGAAGAATGAAGACAATGATTCAAGACAAACAGATTTGAATCTAAATGTCATATAATCATTCAACTGACTCTGATGGATTCTGTTGAAAGATTCAGAGAAAGCATCATTTGAAGGATGTTGGTGACGCCCCAGATGAAGAACATAATGGGCCGGACTTAAAAGCCCATTAAAAAGCTAGCACTGTTCAAAGTTTCTCTTTCTTCTTGGTTCCCGCTCAGCAGAAAGAAAATTATTTAAAGCAGCAAACTTTAATAGCGAAGATAATTGATTAGGCAATAAAGATTCTATCTTTATATAAAGAGAATGAACAGCACCTCACCGGCTAATTCATCGGTTTCATCCAAGTCAGCAATTGTTGGAGGTGCTCCTGTTGGTGGCGGAGGAAGTTTTGGTGCTGCTTCTTTGGAAGACTTTCACTTTCCTAGCGATCTACTTCTTGTACAAGACCGCAAGGACGAGGCCATGCTCGGTAATTATTAAATTTTTGTTTTTGTTAGTAGTTATTACTGTGTATATGTACTTTTTAAAAAATTTTGGTTCTTTTATTAAAGCTTGTGTTGATTTATGTCATCTGTATTATGAAGTGTACGGACTTGATTTCTGGGTTTGACCAATTTTGAGGAATATTCACTCCGTTATTTATTGATTATTATGGAATTCGTTTGTGGGTTATGGATATCTGTGGTTTTTTTTTTAGGGTTTCGCGTTGTCAATCTGTGGTTGAGGATGCTATGTTAATTTTGCTTGATATGTAGTCCAAAGAGTACATTCACTAGATTTATGCGATTTTAGTTTGTGTGAAGCTAGTTAATTGTGGATTTTGCCTTCTTTTTTTTGTTGTTTGATTTGACCCTGAGAGGGGTTTGAACACTCACAGTCCGCTTATAATATCTAGGTTTACATTTTTATAATTTTTTGTTGATTTGCTTTAATATTGTGTTTCCTGGGCTATAGCTTCTCGTCTTGGTGAGAATGAAAAGGAAAGAAAGCCGCGAGCAGAATTGAAATTTTTGTGTTCGTGTTCTATGAATGGGAAATTGTTGTGTTTGTGTTCTCCGAATGGGAAATTGTTGCGTTTGCATTCCACAAATGGGAGAAATCTCTCTTGTATTTGCCATCTCGGTAGGTCTGCTTGTGCAGGCCACAAAACCAGAAAACCAGAGGAGAAACTATTATGTTCCCATTTGTGATATCATGAGTTTAATGCAAAGCAAATTGATTGGATACGTTTTATGCAACCGGAGATTTAGTTTTTAGTCTTTAGGAGACAAATTACATGTCAGTCTAAATTTCTTGCTTCCCTGCTGATGGTGTTGAATGTGAAGCTCGTGTTAATTGCTTTGTGCTTTGGATTTCTTAATCATCAATTCAAATTTTATATGGATGACCTTTCTTTCTTAGGTTTAATATGGTTTCTTGCAGCTTCATCTATGTTTTCTTGAAGGGTTAGTAGCATTATTCTTTCTTTAATGTTGTTTCTTCTCTCGCTTGGAAAATAGAGGAAAGAAAATAGATGCGTATAGTTAAATTTTTGCAGGCCCCAAATTCAGTGAACTAATTACACATTTTAGTTGTAATTTCATACATATATTAGGGATTCATGCTTGGATTTTTTACATTGCTTATGGAAGCCTTAATGTTTCTTGTTTGGCAGTTCTGAAAAATGATTTAATGGCTGCACTTAATAAGGAGGTTAAATCCTTGGATGAGGACAACTGGATGTTTGAAGGACCTCGTTCTCGTATTCATCTTATATCAAGGCCTGGTTAGTTCGTCAACTCACTATATTTTCATTATTTCCTTTGTCTATTTTGCTAAATAATCAAGCTGCTTATAATTGAGTCTCAGTTCATTTTAAGACTCTCTTACTCTGAGTGAATCAGCATCAGTCGTTTCTGATGGATCTTGACAACCTCACACAAATAATTGAGTTTGTCAGTGTTCCAATTTGGCACAAATAATTGACGTTTTTCTTCGTTTAGATAGCTGTAGGGAAGCAATCAGATGGGTCTTGTTTCATCTTTCAAGTTTTCATGAAACTTAAAATCAATTTTCTTTAAGCACTTAGATACTTGCACCAGTTTTCGTGTTTGTATAATGTTTTTTGAGAAGTTCTTGTCTGCTATTATGAATTTTGATTCAGGTGGATTTCTAAATAAGAAGATTGAAACGATGAAGAATAGGAACACAGCACCACAAAAGTGATTTTCAAGTTTTTCATGTTGCATACAACGTGTACACTCTACCGGTTTAGTTCCCTTTGGTAAATTGTTCCTATTTACAAAATTCCAGAGTGCACATACATGTGCGCTGCGAAGTACTCATAGACAACTACTTCTACAAGACCTGGGCACATTGTTTGCATAAGAATTGAAACATATTCTCTGTTGGCTGACCGGGATTGTTCGAAGGTCTCTGTGAAGCAACAAGCTGACAGATGCCTGCTTTTGTGAACGCCAATAACTTTTCTATGAAATATTTAATGCTACTGATTGAAAGACATGAATGTAGGCATTGGCATACTTGTAATTTGTGAACATCACGACGAAAGAACGAAAAGCGAAGCAAAAATGGTAAAGGTTTTGCCTTTCAACCATGTCATTACCTTCTATGCTGTTCTATATAGACTCCATTACAGTTGTCGAGACTTTTCTGTTTTAAGAACTTTTGGTTGTAACAGTCTTCAACTATGGTGTCATATTGTTCGTGGTTTCATCTACCTGTTGCTGGTTTGTTTGGATTGTTATATATGATTCATATTTGTTGATTGTGCAGGTTCTAATGGAGTTGTCTTCTATTATCAGTTACAGCAATCTTCCAACTTTTTTATAATGTCTACCTCCTCTGTTTACGCACCTTTTCAGTTTTGTTCAGTTTTCAGGTGTAGATGCTGGCAACAAACATCCCAAGTAACTACAATAAATCTTTTAGGAATGAAGACAAAACCAGAAGTCTGCAACAAAAAAGGATCCAAAACGGAAAGAGATTCAACCATGAAAACAAAAATCAGCCAACCCTTCTTTAGAATCTGTCCAAGTCTTAGCTACAAAAGGATGTTCAAGAAGCTCTTCTGCAGTTCCTCTCTTCCTCCATTCCTTCTCAAGACATCTCCTCACAAAGCTCCGAAACTCCGGCGAGGCATTCTCCGGTATTTCCAGTCTTTCACTGAAGCAGATTGCACACACCAAGGCAGCCCAGTCAGGCTTTTCTCCGATACCGATCAAAGGGTAGTGACCTAATAGACACTCCAACAATACAACACCAAGAGACCATATATCTCCTGCAAATCCGTCTCCATTTTCATCCCCTCCCCATGTCTCAGGATCAATCCTCTCTGGGCTCATGTACGCACACGTTCCCATATAAGCATCGGAAGAATCAAGGTCGTCCCTCATCACATTCCTGCTCACTCCAAAATCAGCAATCTTTAACTTGCCTTCTGCGTTTATCAGTAAATTTGAAGGCTTTATATCTCCATGAACAATCTTCATTCCATGTAAGTACTGCAACCCTTTAATGACACGCCATGCCAAACCAGAGATCACATTCTCCTTTAATGCTTTTCGCAGCAACAAAACGTCATGCAAAGACCCTTTTTCCATGTGTTCCATTGCGAAGCAGAGATCATTTTCTCTATCAAAAACAGCGTAGCAACGAACAATATAAGGCGAATCAACGCGCATGAGAATCTCTGCTTCCTGTGCAGCGCGCTGGCGAATGGCAACAGCATCCCGGTCAAAACGAAGAACTTTCAATGCAAATATTGAGCTAGTACGTTTATGCCGCACTTTATAAACCGTCCCTCCATTCCCATGTCCAAGAACTGCCAACTTTTCAAGGTCCGATGAGTGTTCAATGCCCGGAGAATCAGGACTAACAACCGATAACGATGATGACGCTGGTTGGCGAAAGTTGACATCAGGAATCGGCGGAGGTAGAGAAAGCGTTAATGCTTGTTGTTGTCGGCGTTCCCTCACCAATGTCATTATTTACACACTTAGAAACACTTGGTGTTGCTTTCAACAGGGCAGAGTCGGTTGAACCAGTCTTGAGTCATAAATCACCTTGTGTTTTGCTTTAGGATCACGACAAGATCATTCAGAGAATCAGGGAAGGTATAAAAATAGTAAATGAATCAATCTAAGCGGTTTGAGTGATTGAGAATTTTATAGGATACTAATGTACGGAACTAAAGTAACAACATGTACGGTAGTAAGGAACAAGTGGGAAGTGAGTGACGAAACCGCAAATATCTGGCCAGTGAGTTGAGTTGGGTAGTGAGATGAGATCAGCCTCCATTGCTTTGCCATCTGTGGTTTTTCCAACTCTTTTTGGTGTTCTGTTTTTCACATCTTCTTCATGCTCTTATTTTCGTGGTTATTATTCAACATGTATTTCTTTTATTGATTATTGAAATTTTTTTTCTTACAAGTATATGCACATCTATTTGAATTGGTTTTATGGTACACCAAATTATTTTTGGTTTATTAACAAGAAGTTATTAATTCAATGCATTGGCCTGTCAAAAGATTAATTTTCAATGGTTGTTTCTTTTCTATAAATTATTTGACATATACCTTTTGGCATACTCCAATTTTACATTTTAAAACATAAATTGTTTGATATTATATTGCATTTCCTTAATATAAGGTTTAAGACCAAGTAACAATCAAGTTTCCTCCTTTACCAGATTGCATAGATTATCTTTGGGTTAGAACAAAATATAATCCAAATAGAGCATACAAAAGTGGACTAATTTGTGTCACAATTGGGATACAAAAAGACAAAATTTTAATATAACATCGGACAAGACAAGATGGTTTTTGAGATATAAAGCTTGTGATTGAGATGTAAGTAGAGAAAGATTAAAACTAAAATTTGGAGGGAGAGGACTAAAAAAGGGGGTCTTGACTCCATATGTGCAAACAAAACCGTCGGTAGAAAACACACAAAATGGCCTTCGCTGTTTTCTCCAATGGTCTCAGAAAAGAAGAATGCTATTGTTGTAAAAAGTTACATCTTTGGTCTAGGATTTAAGCTGAGGGTGGTGAGAGAGATATACAAGTGGTGAGACAAGATCAGAGCTTCTTTGCATTCGACGTCAGAAGTCCCATTTGTTCCGTGAGTTGGTCCATATGCTGAGTTCTGTCCCACTGATTCTCAGTTGGTTGCACATCTTCTGATCCCTTGGTTTTACCATCCCTGGAGCTCGATTCGATATCTTCTGGTGGTGGACCTGGTAGGATGTCATCCCAGATAGAACTATCCAACAATGCCTCTATATCAGGATCGGGGGACATTTGATCGATGTCTATAGGAATTGTTCCATTGACTCCTAATGCCGGATCCATGTAATCATCAGCAACAATGCTTTCCGGTACAATTTCTGGTATTTGAGGAAGCGGAGGCATGATCGTGTCTGCTTGAGGAATAGGTGGTTCTTGTGTTCCGGCCAAGACACTAATCTCTGGGAATTGGGAAGCTGCAACATTGTCAGAACCAGTATTCCGTGGGGATGATTGTATTTCAGACATAGCTGCTGCAGGGCTTTGGCCGGAGATAGCTGAAGCTACTGGTACATAAGTAGACTCTGCCGAAGTTGGTGGAACTTCTTGAAGAGTCACTCCTGACAAACGGCTTGAAGAGGTACCACTCGCTATGCCACTGGATGGTGAAGAACCATCTCCGATCATGAAACCATCTAGATTACTGTTATATGCATCCAAAGTGGAGGAGGTATCCATTTTCAAGATCTGCCTAAGCATTGCTTTTGCTGCCTCATTCATCGTAGGCTGATACTTAACAATCTGACCATCAGGAGCACTAGAAGAATTCTCAATTCCATCATGCTTCAGCCTCCGCTTTTTGTTGGCTTCTGTTATGCGCCTTTTGCTTTCATTTTGTTGCTGTACAAACTGAGCTAAGAAGCCAGGGCTCTGCATGGCCTTTGCCAGAAATGACATCATTTGTTGCTGCCGCTGCTCCATCCCCTGGAGGCGCTGCACCATGGTTTGCAACTGGTTATCTACACTGCTGCCTTAACCTAACCAGTTCCTGCATAAGCACATTCTTGTCCCTCTTAAGTCTCTCAACCTCTTCTTCCAGTCCAAATTTCCCAACCTCAACACAGGCTCCCACAGAGGAACTCTGCTCGTGTGATTGTTGTGGTTGCTGATGGCCATGTCCATGGGCAGGTTTTCGCCGGCTGATACTCTTAAGCAGATGTTTTTGACCCCTCAAAAATCCCTCATTGGCAAATTCCCAGCGATCAGGATCAACCTTTTGAAATCCCTGTTTAACAAATAGGAAAATCTAAGAAAAGTAAAGGGGACACAAAATCAATAAGCAGATGCTAATTTTGGATTAATGAGCGTTATAACAAATCAAGTTAAATAAGATCCAAAATAAGAACAAACATAATTAAATGAACGAAGGCCATGATTCCTAATTTATGAGGTACCCAAAAAATCTAGTTGGCAAGTAGAAAAACCAAATGATGAAACACCATAATATTTTCCGTCCCACCAGTCAAGATTAGTTTTTCACATATGACTAAAATGACATATTTCTAGTCATCTACTTTTCATTTTCAAGCTGAGTGAAAACTAAACTGTCTTTGAAATAGAAAATCAGCAGAACACAAGGATTTCATAATCACACATTACCACACTTTGATATGGCAAGAGAACACCTGCTGCAAGTGAAACTTGGACAATTGGATTATTTAGGTTGAGAGACCTGTGCAGAGCACACTATAGACAAGGACAACAACATCAGTCAAAAAATCTGAAGGTCACATCCTCAAACCCCACAATATCAAAGTGGATAGTTTGTTGAGTAGTCCCTAGCTAACTTAGCAAAGCCAATTTCAATTGATTACACTAGCAACTACAAGTGCCAGAGGCCAATCCTGATAGTGTAAAATTCATCCACTCCAACAATGAAAACCATAAAATGTCACAGTAAACACGTCGCAGACATTTCACCATCCAACAAAGAAAGAAACAAACTCGTTCCCCACTGGAAACATTCTGGGAGGCAAAATCTAACACCAAATGTTAAGCACAAAAAATACACCCTTAGTAACAGTATCAATGTCTATCTTGGACCGAATAACACTGAAGTCTGAACAAGTAATATTTATCACTCAATGTTTGATACACTGCAAAATAATTTGCTGCTCACTTTTCTGCATAATGCCCAACAACTCCAAGTTCATAAACATGCGTAAACCATTCTTCACTTTCTCATCTCAGTCTCAACAATCCAATTGACCCTTCTCATCTTCCACACACATATTCGAAACTTCCCAGCCATTTCTAATTCTCATTGCTAAATACCAATTACTTGATAAAGTAAACCCAATACTTGTTCCAAAACAATAACAATCCATGGAATATGCACAGTTCTAACTTCCTAGAAGGTTCAAATTTATGATTCACTAAGGACTATAAGTTCTCTCAACCAAAAACATAACTTCACGCTTAACACAAAAATCGTGCCCTAAGTCCCAATCTTCACATAAAAATTCAAGAAAATCAAGAAACTATCGGAACAAAAGTCGACATTTTTATACAATCAATGGTAATAAATAAGTTATACAACAAAGAAGCTGAAATAGTTAGTCCGTACATAAGTATTAAGTTGCCTGACGAAACTGGAGAAGTTGTTGTGCTTGAAATACTTGGGGAGAAGGTCACGAGCGAACTCCGGCGGGTTCCACACCACAAAGCTATTGTTCGTCGAACTCCACGACACGATCGAGTCGGTCGCCGGGTCGTCCACCATGTCGTACGTCTTGCTAAGGCGGCGGCGCATTCCCCTACGCCGTCATCGGCACCGGCGCAGTCCCTCCGCTCGTCGACACATCGCCACTTCCACTCGCTCCATCCATTTGCAAACCGAACAGAAAAGTTCGGAAACGAATTATAGTAATCTACCTAATACTATTATTAATTAGTGAATGATTGGAAGTGTAAGAAACAGACGAGAGAGAACGAGAGAGATTTTAGGGTTTTGTTTCTGAGAGGAGAGAGAGAGGATCTTCCTTTTTTCCTCTGTCTTGTTCTTTTCTAGAGAGAGAGAGGTGTACGGAAACGGGGCAAAGACGGTGGAAGAAGAAGAGAGGGAAGGTTAAAAGGAGGCGGAAGCGACGGACACCAGCCGGTTTCGAATGCTCCGCCCGTCTCCTCTGGGAGTGGAGAGGTAATGAATGGCGGAGGTTTAATTACACTAGTAGCCTTGCTGTCCTCTTTTTATTATTTTTCTTTTATTATTTATTAAAAATTTTGGGGCTTTGGACCAGATGTGAAATAAAGGAATCATCCCTAAATTTTGGGAAAATTTCCAATTGTATTCTTGAATTGTCAAAGTCAATAATGTAATGCTCAAATCATTTTCAAAGAAAATTCTAAAATTTACAATCAAAGTAGGGTTTTAGGGTTGGCCAAAAAAAGAAAACTAGGGTTTTAGCTTCTCTAGGGTTTTACTTTGACTCGTTTCTTGTAAGTCAAATTTCTTTACATTTACGTTTTGATTAAAAAATAATTTTAAGAGTTAAATGATAGGGGTTTATTAATGTTTTAGGAGTTCAATTATGGGATTTTTTTGGCGAGCAATTATAGGATTTATCAATGAATTTGGTGATAAATTCATACACGTAATGACATATAAGTTTAATATTCATATAACTTGGTTAAATTATTGTTTGTTTTGCACATTAAACTTGAAGTTAAATCTAATTTATTGTTCAATTTGAATATTCCACTTTATAATTGATGTTGTTTATTAGCCTAATGAGTCAAAATTTTCAATAATTAATTTTAATCTATTTTTTAAGTTAACTTTAAAGCTCCGCCGTTATCAATCTTAACCACTGTCACACCATATTTCAAGTACTTTAAAATATAGTCCAACTCATTTATTGATTAAGTCAAGTACGAAAAGGTTAAACTGAGTGGGACATCAATTTATGGAACCAAAATGCGACAAATTTATCAAGAAGGACCAAGTTAAGACGGTTCACGGACTTTTAGCACTCAAAATACAACAATTTGAAAATGAAGGACTAATTTAGAAAATGCAACAATATTGAGGGATCGTCGGAGGCTTTTCCAACACTCCGAAAGCTCAAAAGGCGTAGGCAAAGAAAAAGAAGTCTGCTGTGTGTTACTGGCGGGAAAGAAGAAAAAGAAAGGGGGAAAAAAAACTGAAAAGAAAATGAGCTCATCGGCGATAGAGCCAGAGGGACCGGACCTTCTATGCCAGCTCGACAATGTCCAAGGCATGGTCGACGCTCTCTCCGCCGTCCGCTGGAAGCGCCACCAGGTAATCTAACTGTGCCACACTCCGATCCCTCAAATCAAACATAATTCGCACTTCTAAATTCTAATTCTCTACAGCTCATCTATTTCAGGATGCACTCGTGGAGATTTCGGAACACGGCGTTGTTTTAATCGTCGAGGAGACCGGGTGTCTTCAAGGCAAAGTGTATCTTCAAAAGGAGGTATTTTTTTTTTCAAGAAATCATCTATTGATAATTTTTAGTTGTGGTAGTTGAAATTTTATTTGAAAAATTTTTAGATGTGTGTTTTGTTTGTATAGCTTTTTGTGAGATATGAATATAATGCGGAAGGGCGTCCCCGATTTGGGTTGAGTTTGGGACTTTTTGTGGATTGCTTGAACACATTTTCAGTACCAGGACGTTCATCCACCATTGAAATTCGTTATCCTGGACTGGATATGCAGCTTCTTCCCAAGTACGCTCATGTTTATTCAGTTAATTGATTAGGTTCATTAAACTGCAGTGTTTTGAAGGGAAATTGCTTGATTGATGAGTTCTGGTTTAAACCTGATTGGTTGTTCTTTCTTCCGTAGCTGTCAGTATTTATTAGGATGGTGTGGGAGATTTTGTGTAATTAGGTTTCTATTAATGGCATTGCTAATAGTAATAGGATTGTTTTCGAAGTTCGAGTTTCGGATACTGATTGCTGAATGAATCTGATACTCAGAATTAAAAAGATTATGTGTTTTCAAGTGGCGAAAATTAATGGTTCCCGTTATGCGTCTAAAAATAATTGCAAGTTATCGAAATAGAGAACTATATTCTACCCAATTTCTCTATTGTTATTCATCTGGAACTTTTATTGTACTATTGTTTTTCATTTGTATTAGAAAAATGAACATATCTTGTATGACACTTTAGGTCTGTTGATTCACTGGATGCCTGCATTTGTGCAGAAATCCGGACAAGAATCCCGGAGACAATTTCATGGGACTACAATTTTGAACCTGCTGGAAGCACACCTCTCAGTTTTACTGTTAAGGTATACAGGACGCCATCCATCTCTTTTCATGTGCCTCTGTGTGTTAAGGTGTACAAGATTTCACTGGACCAGCTTGGTGCTTCTTTATGCCCTTGCGTGCGTATAATATGTCATAAGTCAACTAACACCTATTACTGATTTCGTTCTTGTTTTCTTGATAAATCTCATGGGGCTCCAACTTATCCACCCTTCCATTTTAAGCTGGCTAGTATTTTCTGAGCCACTGATTTCGGGTTAGTGTTGTCACTGTTGTGTGGCACCTTAGAATAAAAAGGACTAGGAATCCTGCTCTGGTATTGCTGCATGCATTATATAAGAGGGGTCATATTCCACTTAGGAAAGAGATGTTTTCTGATTAATTCATATCCAAAAGCATGAGTCCTAGTATGGGAACCTCTAGCAGCTAGATGTGATGCCTTCTTATCTTGTGGCAATTTATTTCATCGGCTATGAAATATCATTTCTAGATATGTTTGTTTTCTTTAACAAGTATACATCTGCTGGAAAAAAATTCCTTAACTGCTAATTTACTTGTTTGTGTTTTTGCATAGAACTTAAGGATGCCATTTGCACCATAGAACACACGAATTTGATGTCTTCCTCTATATTGAATGATGCAATTAGCTTCAATTATACTTTTTCTTTATGTATTAGCCATTTTTTTGTTTCATCAATGAGCCTAAATTTAGGGAGTTTGTTACGTAGTCTGCAGCTTTGAAGGAAGCTATTGATGATCTTGAATGGCCAGGATCCAGCATTCAGATTACTTTAAACCCAGTACCCCCTTCCGTTATCTTTAGAGCAGAAGGCCATGGAGATTTGCAGGTATATTTCTCTTCACAGCCAAGCAACTATTGGTTGCAAACATTTAATTGCCCCCATCACAAGTTTATGTTCTCCTCTTTTGCAGATAGACTTTATGTATTACGCAAATACTGATCTGCTAATGACATTTAATTGTGATCGCCAAGTTTCTTGCTGGTATGTTCAATTGCCATTGTCACTCAACAACTAACTTGCTCTTCTGAGATCTGACATTTTTTTGAACAGGTACAAGTTTCTTCGCGCGATAACATCTAACATACCTAGCAGTGTTATTAAAGAAAACAGAGGAAGCAAGCTAACAATAGGAAGAAGTGGAATGTTGAAAGTTCAGCATCTAGTATCCGTGGCAAGATCATCTAGTTCGCATTCACACGTTGATTCTGCAGGCTATCAGCAACCTAGCCGAATTGCTTATATCGAGTTCTTTGTAAAACCCGAGGAAGACGGCGATAGTGAATGAGAGCAGTCTAGTCCTTCCTCTCAGTCCCATTAAATTTTTGCTTTGTACCAAACATTTTTGATCTTCTGATAATCTTAGATGTTTTATGTGATGATTATACGGACAACAATTCTACTGAAACTGTTTTGTATCCATTTTGGCTGTTTCATTTTTCTCATACATGCCTATAATTTTTTGTTACTGAATAAAACTAACTCGCACTCACCCTAACTTAATTAGGCTAGTCCCGAATCAGTGTGGTGTTTCCACATATCTAATCCAGTTAAATGGCCTCCACCTTTGAAGGTGGGATAATAATTATCGTCCAAAACTATGAGGAATGATTCCTCGAAAATCTCAGTACAAAAGAGAACTAAGAGCTCTTGGAATACAAGAAGAAAAATCATGAAAATCTGACAAAAGACCAAAACCTTTCCTAGACAACCAATGGGCGGAG
>CAODLS010236829.1:0-14946 GCA_948243855.1 Flueggea neowawraea
TCCATATTCTCATACCTGTTGTGCTTTGATTTGAAATTTGCTTACTCTATTTGTCATGACCCATTCCCAAGTCCATGACTGGCGTACGAGGCGAACCGTCTATAGGAGTCCAGTCCATCTCGCACAAGCCTCAAAGTACAGAACTTCTACCCAAAATCATATTCGAATTAATAATAAAACCAAATAAAGGTTTGAACATCATTTGATATAACAAAACATATATAATATCAATTGCGAAAATAATTTCAAATTAGAAGCATTTGAAATAACAGAGACAATAACAAACACAATAACCCATCCCACAAGAACCCAGTGTGGAGCATCTAACAAATCATACAAATGAGGCCCTATCGAAAGGGCACTGACTGCAACGTCAGAATACCTCACTGAGCATCAAATGCGAAAGATCACAATCCATAAGAATGACCTGCAAGATGATAATAAATAGGGACAAAACAAAGAAAGGGGGTCAAACCTAGTGAGAGATAACACTCCATATCGCCTCATGCGTGTCTCACAAAGACTATTTTGAAAACAGTTTGAAAATACCACATGCAGATATAGTCAACATATATATATATATACATATATACACGTTACATACGTAATAGCGATTTAAAAACCATTTCGAAATTGTTCGCAATCACAGCTAATAGCATGGATGAAATCATTCAGGAACTAAACCAAATCCTTTCAAGATTTTCTTCAAACCTTATCAAAGATAATGTGTTTCCAAACAAAGCAAAACCTTCCCAGAAAAATTTTTATGTTATCGAAGGTTTCAAAATAAAATCCTTTTGAAGGTTATACCAAAAACTCCAGATCAAAAGTCATAATTCTTTTAAACCATTATCAAAGATTTCAGAAAGAAGCTCAAAAACCTTTCTAGTTTTCTAGAAACTCCAAAGTCAATAGTTTGCCACGTAGGCATAACAAAATCCTTTCAGATGTAAATTTGAGTCAAAACATATAACATAGATTCGGGACTAAAGCAAACATGATGTGGACTCTGCCACTAATCACGAGACATGAACAAGAGTGATGTGGACTCTGCCACCAATCACGAAATGTGTGGACCAACCATAAATGTGATGAGGACCCACCTCTATCAATATCAAATCATGTGCCCTCGTTAGGACAACATGGCTGCCGACACCCCTGGTAGCTGGATTGTCTCAATCATTGGTATACCAAAGGCTACGTACTCTGTAGTGCAGGTGTCTTGTCTCCAAACATATACATATAGTATCATTATATCCATAAACAAGTGATCATCCGTCCGAGTATATCAAAACCAAAGGGGATGTATAAGATATAACTTATATATCGAAATCCAAATCATACATACATATAAGTATGATTTTCCAAAAATCCAAAATATTTATCAGATCCAGAAATAAAGTATTCATTTCAAAATTTGCAAAGCCATATGGCGTGACATACAAACAGAGTATGTAAAGCAGTCAAACATTTTATCCAAAATAGAGTTCAGAATTTTTATTTTTGAAATGTACCAAAGAAATATAATAAAATCAAATTATATTATTTTTCAAAACAATTCATCTTTCGCCGAAGCGCAAAATCTTTCAAGGACAGAGTATCATTACTCTTTCCAAAACCCAAATCATTTTCTAAAAACGAAGTCAAATCAGACAAGTCCTCACATATATCAGATTTTAGGATTTTCAATCCTTTAATTATTCAAGTTTACATGCTATGGTGGTAGCACAACAAAAACATATAAGCAGAAAAGACACAACTTATGTGTCTGAAGCTGTCATCCACTCACCTGGATATCCAAGTTGAATGACCCAGTCACACAACACTGGTGGCTGGTCCCGATGGCACGAACAAGAAACTAGAACAAAGATACCAAAGACAATTATATCAGGAACAAAGAGAAATATGATGTTGGTACTGTGGCTGTATCGAAATGCATGCACATTTATATGCAAAATCGGACACTCAAACGACATCCGAAAACCCATTTCGATCTAAATTCTAACACTCTCGTCCCAAAAATCAAAATTCATGTAAAATTACGATTTGGTCCCAACCTCGTAAAATTACAATTTGGTCCCTAAGAACTCGAAAATTAATAATCAATCCCAAAACTTTTAGAATTTAAATTAAATCCCTCAAATAACTCAAATTATAAATAAAACCTCCAATTTCTCAAAATTGCAAAAATACTAGTCTTTTTCAAAATTACAAATCTATACCATAATTTTATAAAATTACAAATCTAACCATCAAGGCAAAATAACATATCAGTCCCTCAATTTAAAATCAAAAAAATGACATTTGCAGTTTATTAAAAAATGCCACAAAACTCAATTCGGGCGAGACCCAATATTTTCGATAATGCAAACCTACTCAAAATCGTCCAATGAACCCAAATCTAACATCGGTTTTCATCAAATCAACTTGGAACAACCCAAACCAAAATTATCATTTTCGAACCAAAATATACCCATAAAATAAATCATTAATTTCTCATCAATCAAGTCAAATCTATGTTATTTCATGTTCCTCACACTCATATCTAACATAAACAACTTCAAATCAAGTCAAACATCCAGCCAAAACTGAACCCTAGCTCATTACAAATCTATTTTCAGTCAAACATGCTATTAAGCAAAAAAATGAGCATGAATAGGAGCCAAAAATTAAAAATGAAGGATGAAATTACCTCTAATCTGGTAGAGGAATGTCCTGAGAGCAAGAGGAATCAAGTTCGGTGGGATTTGAGTGAGAAATGAGAGAGAAATGGTGAAAAAACGAAGGAGAGGTCGGGTTGGCTTAATAGAGAAACCTGCAACATGAAACGGTGTCGTTTCATTCAACACTCATTGCCACACTCTTGAACGACAAGCAAAAGGCCCAGACGACCGAGCTCGACGAAGAGTCGCTTCTTTCCCTCGCGTAAACGGGCAAACGTCCAACACAAACGACTCATCGTTTGACGATGATTTGAAGCACGCGAACGTACGAAAAAAAAACACAAGCGCGAACTACAGGGTTTCCATCGGCAAACGACATGCAGTTTGGCCACCAATGATAGACGATTGGTCGTCCGATCCTTGATTTCTAGATTTTTCATTTCAATTTTCATCAATTTTCACTTACCCAAAATACTTCCAAATCACTCATAACCTTCATTAATCACCCAATTAACATAAAAAAAAAAACATAAAATTAACTCTTCAATCACCAAAAATAAAATTTCAAATAAATTTCCAAATTATCCCAAATAATTATTCTAAAAATAATATCCAACAATAATTACTCAAAATATAATTATCTAAAAATACTTATCAAAAAAATATAAGGGGTATTACAGTTAATGAGAAACAAAAATTGATTATGAAATATTTACAAGGGATATATCTTGCATGACTGCGGAACAATTTGAACATCATCGTAAGTTTTGCGATGCAATAAAAGCAAAATGGGGTATCGAGTAGCCATTTAATGTTATTTTTAGTTTTAATTACAATGTAATATTTTTAGTGTTTTTTTATTAATATTTAAACATTATTGTAATTTTCTATTAAAAAATAAAATTGTATTTTCAATGCCTAATTTTTTATTTTCAAATTAAATTATATTTTAAATATTTATTTAATCAACAGTTAAATTTTATTTTACTAAAATAATATTTTTAACTCAAATATTAACTCACAAAATACTTATGTCAAATAAATATTTTTATTATAATTTAAATGTTATAAATAAATAAAATACTGAGAGAAGTGATTATAAGTCTCATATTAAAATATAATAAAAAATTAATTATTAAAAAGAAATAATTTATTAAATAAAAAATTAATAAATTATTGATGTAATAAATTCATTAACTCTAAAATGAAATTAGGCATTAGAGATGTTATAATATTCCAGCCACTAATTATGTTATGGCTCTTCTGATCCTAACATATCCGGGCAATCAACTATATTGGTGGAGCCCAAAACCCACTGTGCTCAAGTGTTTCTTAAACAGTAGTCATCAACACATACATGTGTTTTCTTTTTCTTTTTTGACAAGATGGGCACATGTATGTATGTTTCAACAATCACACAACCCTAAAATATCAATGTTTCAGTACTCCACATTTGACTCCAGAAAATAAAATATTAATGCCCCACGCCCATAATCCATTACAACAGCCCAAATTTTCGTTTTAAAATTAGAAAAAAAAAAAGGATTTGTCGAGTTGAGTTCAATTTTTATTTAAATTAAATATTTATGTTTTAAGAAAATATTGGTGTCTCCACTGGACGGCTATCAGTCTACCACTTTAACTTGTTATAATAAATAGACACAATATCCAACTCATTTAAAAAAACAAATATGAATTTAAATTAATTTACAACTCATTTGTATTATTTTAAATAAAAAATCATTTTTATACCAAGATTAAATAATTCAATTGATAAGTACTATCGTCTAAAACTATAAAATCTTGGGTTTAAGATTTTCGATGGTAGAATTTTCAAGAACATGAAGATGAATTTCTCTTTATAAGATTTATGATCTCTTAAAAAAATTATTTTTATATCCTTAAGTTGATCAGAATACATATCACCGAGCAAATTCAAAAGAAGAAAAAGAACACGTAAATGCAGCTCATAAGCACATGGGAATGAGAGGCTGCTCTTACTTACCTTCAAAGAGAATACTTATAATTACTCAACCCATGCGGACCTTAAACTCTAACTTTAGGGAAACTAGCTCTTACATTAAAATAAAATGTTAATTTTTATACACAATGTTTGATATATTCTTATATTTTTATGATAGCATTTAAAACTTAATAAAGTAATATACATTTGTTATACAGTTATTTATAAATCTATTTTCGTTATTATTATGTAAGATTCTTTTATTATTTACGTAGCAACATAAGTTTACTTTTTCTAAACATATTTTGCGATGAAAGTGCAAAAAGTATAAAGATTTCAGGCATAAAAATAATTAGCAAAGGGAAATATAATAACTATTTCAATCGTCTCATTTTGTAATATAGGAAATTAATTTTTAATTAGATGTGAATTCTATTATCTGCACTATAATTAGAGCTCTTTCATATGATCTAGAAACAATAATACATATAAATAGTATGTTAGTGGTGAAAGCTAATGACCAATTTAGCGATGGTTAATCCACTCAAATTGTAGTGATTAAAATATCACTCTACCCTTTCAATTAAAATGGAATAGATGGTGTCAAAATATTATGAAAATTTAATAAAAAATCATTCTGACAGAGCAAAAACTTGGGTTTCGTAAAAACATGTTCATACCTGAAGCTCTTTGCAGGCACTGTTGCATCACCTTTGTTGTGTCCACAATGATCATGGTAATAATCCTGACTTCTGGTTGGCAACGCAGCTCTTCTCGTCCTTACAGCAGCCACAACAACCCGTGCCAACCCAGTGAAAGGACTTCCCTGAGGCTTATCATGCCGATAAAACCGATTTCCGGCGAAGAAAATCACTAGACCGATGACACTAGCACCAATATACACACCATATCCGACTGTCCAACCAAGTTCGTCTTCTATGTTCACAATGGCAGTCCCACCGATTGCCATCGACACGTAAAGTGCGACGAAGAACCAATTGAAGAATATGTTTTGGTCACTGGGAGTGTCGAATTGATTTGCTCCCATTGTTGATGTTGTAAATCGTGAACCTCCAGCTCCTATAGATGCCAGACCAATGTCTGCGTAAAGTAGCACAAATCGTGATGTTGATGGTCTCTGGCACAAGCTCGATGATCCAATAGCGTGACATGGTTGAAGGATTGAGGAGAGGAGTAGTGCTGATAAGGCCAGGAGCACAGGACACTGTACGTAAAAATTTAGTTTAGTCATACTGCAGTCGTCTGATCAGAAAATTTAAAAATAAAAAGGAACAGAACATATATACCAGCAAAGAGAAGAAAGCAGAGATGGCAATAACTCGGAAAGAACCCAAGAAAGAGTCTGCAAGAACAGCTCCAAGGACAGGGAAGAGATTGATGCAGCCACTTACAATATTGAAAATCTGAGCAGCATCAATGCTCTTCACATTGAATTTCTGAATAAGGTATACGGTTAGATTTGCATACCATCCTGTCGCAGCAATATTCATCGCCGCAAATGACCCTGCTCATTAAAACCAAGTAATACAGATTCAATGTTTGAAACAAACTTAAGAGAAGCATTCATGGTGAAAGAGATTAATGATCACCTAGCAGGAAAGGCAAGGTGACCCGGCACCGGACAGCTCTGCATCGGCTATGGCCATTGTAGTTTCTGGGTCGTGAAGGACTAATTACAGACCATAATCAGTTCTTGCCATTATATATAGTGCTGCCAAGGCGTGTTGCAACTTGCAAATACTGCTCTCTACTGCACGGCACTTGCGGAAATGTTACGAAACGATTATTTTGGTAACTGATTAAACTACCAAGAGAGAAATTAAAAATTAATTTTATAACTTAGAGAGAATGAAATTAGAGCATCTAAATATTTTGGAACTGTTTGAATTTATTTAATGTCATATCAAAATTTTATTAAATTTTCTCCCATTAAACTATTCATTTTTAATAGTATAAACTATTATTGGACTTTTGTCATGAAATTCACTCTACTTTTTATCACCATTACAATATTATTTTATTATAAAACAAAAAGAATTTGGGATTGTTCAATTTACTTTGAATCATACCAATTCTTAAGACTTTTCTCATTGATGATCTAATGGACCACCAATGAAAACACTCTTATATAAGCTCATAATTTTGTGGTAGTGAGTTGGCTATCCATCAATAGTGTGTAAAATCAAGAGAATTAATCAAGCAATTTATGTAGATAATTTAGATGCACTAGTCCGTGATATACACCTAAATAGTTCATCAAAATCTAGTGCTTATAAGTACTCTTCCATTCACATATGCCTTGTACAAATTTACATTCCCGTTGTATGGTTAGCTGAAAAAAGCTCAGAAATCGAAATCCGACTATCCTAAAAATGGGAATAGTCATTCCCATTTTTTAATATTATTTAAAATAAATATATAAGTTTAAAAATTAAATATAAACAAATTAATTCTGGGTTAGTGCATTTATATTATTTAAATTTATAATTTTATATAGTTATCATTTATTTAACTTTTATAATTAAAAAAGATATATATTACATATATTTAAATTGGACAAATTTTTTAAAATTTAGGCATGATCCTATATCTTTATATTTTTAGCATGCCATGGGCAAAAGATCGCCACAAGGTTCGATTTTTTTTTTTCAAAGAATTGAACCTAAGAACTCAGACAAAAAACCCAAGTTCCATATGACAATTAATTAAAAAAAATTTGATTATTTTAATCTGAATAAAATTGTCTTTATATTATAGCTCATCCCGTACCAACTACACAAAACAAACCTTGTTTTTAGGAGGCTGCATTATAATGTTTTTCAATCAATTGGCTTATTGAAGGAAAAACCTAGTTTGTACATTATATCATAGACGTACTGACTAAGCAATATAAATTTTGTGAATTATAGTAAAGACTAAAAATTAATTCTTACATAATGATTGGCAGTTTGGCGTACAGTCAGTTGAAGAGTAGATCCATCGATTTCATAGTATCTTATCTTTAGATAATTTCACCTGTCATCGTTTGGTTGTCTCTTCAAATCATAGCATCCCTGAGTCTCGCTGAATCCTTCTATTTGGTTCAATATATATATATAAGTGAATACAAGAAACTAAAATCCAATTTGCAAACCGATTGCCTATTGTAATGCAGGGAAAATGTAGGCACGCAGGATTTAATATGCAAGCCACGAATGGGTCCGGCTATGGTCTTTTTGAACCAATCTACTTTATATACTTTTTACAGTCCAGATTGTATTAAAAGTATTGATTTTAATCCTACAAATATAATGATATCAACAAATTAAAAACATCTCAAGTAGATTAATAGGTCTTGGCTTATTGCTGAGCCAAGATCTATTAATCTAATTTGTGAGAAAAACCTAGGCCCATTATGTCACATCCATGACCAACATTGCATATACACGAGCATGCATTGCATATGATATGAATGGTATGTGCATTGATTAGGTTTTGCATATGTCATAGTCCCATTTGTCGATATGGTTTGAGAATGTTTTAAAAAAAACTTATGAGAGTGATAAATGGTTTATCAGTAGGAGAATCAGGGTTCAAAATTGAAACATTTAGGCAAGAAGGGTAAATATGTGGTTTCGTAATTAAGTCAAGATAGTTGTATAAATAGTATAATTTTGTTATTGTTGGTTTAGGCATGCTTAGGTTTAAAAATGAAGAAAAATTGAGTAGATAGGAAGAAGAAAAGTGGGCACATCTGATTGAACCTCCTAAGCACATCGCCACCTCATACTTAAGTTAAACTTGATAAAATCAGAAATTAGACAAGGATATCATATTCATTTCATGATCAGGTCTTATAATAGAACAAAAACAGAAGGGAAAAGGTGAAGAAAAGAGGATAAGGATAAATTTGCTTAGAAAAATTGGTGGGAAACGTAGAAATAATCAATTTCACATCTATTGCATCGTTGGAGCAAAGTAAGTGATTTTTTTTCATTCTTCTCTGTTTAATATTCATGATAATTTGTATCTAGATGTTTGAATGTTGAATGAAGGGATTAGAGCATGAATTAAGCATAAACTCATATAAATTGGGATATGCATCTGTTTGTGTCTAGATTTCAGTCTGTATTACAACCTTGTTTTGAGTTATTTAGAGACAGATGTAGTCGAAGTGTAAAATATGGAAGTTGTTTATTTGTGTGTCTAGGATATATCTGTAAATTTTCAAATGCTATATATGAGTATAACAAACTGTGGATATGAATACGTGTAAACAAGTCTAATCTGGCAGAAGTTGTAGTTCAATATTGTGCGTAAGCCTCATTTGAATGGCGCAGAGTCTAATTTTTGGTACAAGTAAACCCTTATATGTGTTTTATATATGGTCTAAATTGAGAATAGAATGAGTTCGTTTGGTTGTCGATGGGAGAACATAACGCAAACTGGCCAGAATGCATAAATAAACTTGATTTGCATTGCGTCAACTGTTGTTGAATATTAGATGCCTATAAGAATCGTCTAAAACATGTGGGAATTTCTTAAATCATACCAAACTATATGTATAAGTACATATCAGAAGTGTCAATATGAGAACATGCATCATTCGAGTATCGCATGCATATATGGTGCATACGCATTTTGTATTGAAAGACAATTGCGTGAACATGTGTGATAGGTGATAAAGGCTACGGAGAGACTTCAGAGGCCGGCTAGAAGACTGAAACTTATTTTATCTTGTGAGTGAACCCATCATATGTATAATTTTTATTATATTCTTATTTTGACAAATTTCTATAATTATTATTTATTCTCATTTATTAAATATCAGATAGCATGGCTCAGGAAAAAAATATATAAATAGACATACATAGAAATTCAAATCTACCATAAATTGAGAAGGTTAATATATATAGTAATTAAATTATAATTTATTTTAATATTTTAATCAATAACTTATTTTAGTTTCACTTATAATACAATGTGCAGGTGAATTAGTTTGAGCAACTAATAGAGAGCTTTGTGATAGCCTTTAGTTTTAATTTTAGTATAAAAAAAAGAAATAAATTCACAAGGCAAAATTGTCAATTCATTGGTTATGTGTTGGTTTAAAAAAATATTAATTTTTGTGTAAAAAGAAGAAAATAAATTAAGAAAACATAAAATATTTGAACCATTAATTGATCCACAAGAATTGCATAAAGTGGCCCATTTTTGTTCGGCTTGGAGCTGTGACTCAGTAATAAGCTGCAATAATTGCATAAAGTGGCTTCAGATGTTTTTTATTTGGCTGGTATTATTATATCCGTAGAATTAAAGTCAATGTTTTTAATAGAATAAAAAATAGATAAAGTGAATTTGTCCAAAAAGACCTAGCCGAATCCAACCACGAACTTCCAAGCATACCTACAATTCTTGCATGTCCTGCAAGCACTTCTGATCTGCGGGAACTCTGTACTAAACTCTAGTCTAAACTCATAGAACTGAACAAATTCCTCCACCCCTCTTATTAAATCAGATGAGAGGAAATCATCTTTTAATCGTAGGTACATCCATTCTCACATTCTCCTATCCATTTCGTCCCTACATGCAAAATTTATTTACACAATTCTTACAACAACACAAACATAACATAGTATAATCCCATATATCTTAAATAAAAAAGATTGTAATACATTTCAATAGATATTCTCAATTCCCGATAAATATAACCATGCTTCAACGATAAAAGTAACAACAAATTCAATTTACGACATATATTATACTAACACTTTCCATTTAAGATAAATCTAATAATGACACAGCTATTTAAGACAAATAAAACAATAAAAGTTATTTAACCTAAATTAAATAACTATAAAAATTTTCATAACTTACATTATTTTGCTATAACTCCACTAGATGCGGATTGACTTGGATAGCTACATCAATATACAAATGGAGAGAGTGAGTATTTGAGTGAAGTGATCAGAGATTTCTGGTGTGGGGGTGTACAATACGTACATATGCACATTTGTACCTATTGGAGAGAAAAGAAAAGGATTTCTCGCCCACTCTCCCGCCTAGGCTTATGGCCCCCATTTGGCGAGTAAATATTTTCTTTGGTCGCCACTAGCTACAAAATAAAGCAGTGTTCTCGCAAGTGGCTGCAAAAGCTTTCGGTTTCGTCGCGCCTGGATAGAAATTTGTAACTACTAGCGGCCAACTTCACTTTTGTCGCCAATAGCATCATCTTTCTGGCTGCAAGCGAGAGTTTCTTATTTCACGTCTTGTGTTTCGTAGCTAGGAGGCTTTTTTCTTGTGGTGAAGATGTCCGTGAGATGAAGAAAAACTCTCTTTTTTCTTCCTACAATGGGCGGCTGCACACCCTCTCTTTGTTAAGGGGGTAGTGTCTTTTTTCCATGTCAAAAGCTTTATCATTCTCTTTGGGAAACACTCTCTGTTTGTTGGTTTTCTTGTTGCTTCTAAACGTTGCCATTTTGATCAACTGCAAATGACTCACACTTTATATATATACTTTTTGAAACACTGTTAACCACGAAATACATGATAAGATTATTGAGAGAAATACAGATAATATGCCAAACACATCTAGAAAATAGACTATATATATATATATATATATATATATATATAATTAATTCACTTCAAGCTTCTTAACATATATAATTAGAAGAACTTAAATTTAATAACAGTAGATACCACATATTAAAGCTCTTTCGCTTGGCTTCACTTATCAGAATCCAATGAACCATCGGTCACTACGTTTTCAAGATTCTGATGTTTGTATAATTTAGCACATATAAGGTAGTAACCGAAGTTTATTACTCCAATCATCACCAGTACCCAATATAAATTGTCTACCCTTCCATCATTTAGGTTACTGGCAACCATCTTGTGATCCTTCTAATGAAGTCAATCAATGCTGTCCTCAAATAGAAAGCAATTGCAATGATCAAAGCAATCATAGCAGTTGCTGTGCTGAGCAGCAAGACGGGAAATTCCTGATAATACAGGGCAATTTGTCCAGGCACATGAAATGCCTCTCCGATGCCAACCAGAATAAGTTTCTGAAACAGCCATGAGGCCGACATTGGCACGACAAAATTTCCCTGTTCCCGATGCATGTGAACTTGGTTTGCTAATTTAACCCTTTTAGACTCAACTGCTGCTGACACTGCAATGCCTAATACATTCATTACATGGCCTAAGCCTATTTGTTGAAGCACTGACAGGGATCGACCTGTTAATGTCTGCGAGGCAGGGCTGAGAATGCAGTAAAAAATGGGGAGAAAGATGG
The DNA here is from genome assembly GCA_948243855.1 of Flueggea neowawraea. Classification (NCBI taxonomy): domain Eukaryota; kingdom Viridiplantae; phylum Streptophyta; class Magnoliopsida; order Malpighiales; family Phyllanthaceae; genus Flueggea; species Flueggea neowawraea. The sequence continues at coordinate 11,927 of CAODLS010236829.1, forward strand.
ATGAAGAGATCAATACTATGACTAGTATAGATCCTGCTGGAATGGTGAAATTCTGTCCGAGATGACGGTCCATTGTGAGTGCTTGAAGGATTGTTAAACTGGCTTGGATTGCTATTGGAGTTGCCAAGAATATGCTGCTTGACCATAGTGGGAAAATTCTGATTAGTTCCTTGAGATCTTCTACTTGTTGAACACTGCATAGTCTCCATGGTTTTGCTATTGAGCCATCAGAGTTCAGGTCACCTTCTGTTACCAGTGCAGCTCGATTGAAGAACCTGTGTTGTAAGAACAAATCTTTGAACTTAAGTAATGAAAAGGAATTGACTTAATTGGGAAAAAAAATAAAAATTACGACTCAAACTTCCTTTGAGAATTTTTTGATAAATTTTCATGTGTAGACAGTCAAATATACTCATGTCCTGCTATTCCCTCTGCTGGTTTATTTGAGTGCCTTATAATGTCTTACAAATTAAACTGTCTAGAAATTTCTAGAATCTTTTGATTTATCCTTAGTTATCTGTTCAATTTATTCATGTAGAGAACGTTAACTAGATACATATGCTTTTAACAGGATTAAAAAAATATTTATAACACTAACAATATATTGAATTGAATACATAATCTGTGTGGTCCAAGTTCGAGCTCAGAAGAAGAAAGCAATATTCTAGAGGTATTTACACCTAAGATGAGGAATAAACTTCAGAGTTCTTAGTTCAAGTTTTCCCCGCCCTAACAGTTGAGGTTACAGTGTGTTCCCCATTTTTGTCTTTGAGAGAAACTTGGGAAGACAACGCCGCCCTTTAGTGAGTTTGTGATTGCGAGCGTACCAAGGAATTAAGTGTTCCTAAATCGAAAAAGAGAATGAAAATTGCGCTCGAAATCTTGACTTCTTATTAAACGATTGAAAAATGAGCAAAGGGACAAACTCGTTGCTTTAGTTCTTTTGTCTCTTTCGAACAATAGCAAAAACACAATGATGAAATGAAATGAAAGTTTTACTGTAATGAAGATTTGAGTACAATAGGTTAAAAGACAAATATAATAGAGAATAAAAAAGAAGTTAAATTTAAAGAACAAACAAAGAAAAAGATAAATTAACCTATAGGAAGGTGTTGTGTGGTTGATGAGTGGTGTCTTTTTTCAAAGAATGTATGCTCCTTTTATAGTGTTATGATCAAGTATTTGCTGCCAATTACTCCATTATCTTGTCTCTCAATCCATGGAATTAATTCCTTAAAGTGTTGGGAATCTTCCTTGTGGCATATTGACTTTCCATTTTTGTAGAATTTTTTTGGAGACCAAACTCTACATCCCATTGATTTGTTGCCATATTTGCATATTTTTTTCTTGGAAGACAAGCTCTCCAATCAACCTCCAGATTTGTTGCAACTGTTTCTTTTTTTAGTCTTGATTTTCTTTCCCCCACTATTTACTCAAAATATGGTGTAAACACAGTGATAAGTTTGACTTCCCTTAGATTTAATTATTGCTCTTTGAACATTTTATAGTGGAAAAAGACTCGCATAATCAGATCTTAGAGAGAATAAACTACCATTGGTTACTCTCTATGTTTATATACATTAATAGGTTTGTGGTGTGCTAATATAGAGTTGTTTCTTGTACCAAGGCTAAATTTGTTGAATTATGGAAGTTACTAAAAAGTCCTATATAGGCTATTTGGTTGGTGAAATGGATATAAGTTGATAACGGGGACCCAGAGAGCATTGTAATTTTTATGGCCACTACCGGTGATTGCGTTGTGCATAATATTATTACTCACTTCTGCTTCTTGCAAATGAATGGAGAAGAAAGGTTGCTGGAGAAGACTCAAAACCTAATCAAGTCAAATAAGAATAGCCCCTACACACCAGTCTATATTAATTGAGGTTTCCAACATTAGAAGGCGATCCTAACTCAACGGGACTTTCTAGAACATAATTTTTTTTGTATTGAAAGGCTTATCATACATAGAGAGAATTAAAATGTAAAAAGTACAAATTATCACTCACCTTTAGTTAGTTTTTTAATATAATCGTTAGATTTTACTTTCGCTTTTGTCGCTGAATCTTGATTTGATGTAGTAGTCAATATCATAAGCATTATATGTTAAGTTTATTTACGAAATTCCAATGTAATATATATGTTAATTCTTAACAACATCTACTTTAGGGCTTCATAGTTTGGAATAGATTGTAAAAGGTGTACGTCTAAATAAATAGTTCATATGAAGTGATGATGTAGAGGTTTTTAATGAATTAACATGTCATATCATCATTGTCACGACCCATTCTCGGGACCATGACCGGCGTACGAGGTGAACCGTCTATGGAGTCCGACCCATCTCGCACAAGCCTCATAATACAGAACTTCTACCCAAATATCATATTTAAAGAAATATGAAAAATAAATAAAAGTATAATCTTTGTTTATTAAAAACAAAACATATATAATATTAAGTGCGGAAATTATTTCAAATTAAAACATTTGAAATGTCAGAAACATAAATACATCCCACAGGAACCCGGTGTGGAGAATCTAACAAATCATATAAATGGACTCGATCAAGAGGGTACTAACCGCAACATCAGAATCACTCACTGAGCATCAAAAGCCCATGAATATAATCCCCAAGAGTCACCTGCAAGATGATAGTAACATGGACAAAAAAAAAAGGGTCAAACCCTGTGAGTGAAGGACAACACTCCAGATCGCCTCATACGTGCCTCACAAAGACTGGTTTGAAAACTATTTGAAAACTAACACATGCTGTATACGACAAGTATACATACATATACACTATATACATAGTATGGTTTCCACGAAAACATTTCGAAATCGTTTGCAACCAAAGCAAACAACATGCACAAAATTCTTCTGGAACTAAACCAGAATCTTTAAAGAATCTTTTCAAAACTTATTAAAGTTGTCATGCTTTCCAAAATCAAAGCAAAACCGTTTTATCTTATCGGAGCTTTCAAAACAAAACCCTTTTACCGAAAACTCTTATCAGAGTTCAAAAC
>CAODLS010236837.1:0-14659 GCA_948243855.1 Flueggea neowawraea
AACAAAGCAAATAGAACACAACAATTCAAATAATAGGGTGAAGAACCAAAAGAAATTACACTTTTGATGTTCAACCCTCAAAGTCAATTCAAATTGATCTCGAAGATCAACTGATACACTTACTTCTGAGTCCAACTCCATATGTGCACAACTGGTACATTTTACGAGTTCACTTTCGATCTGAAGGCTCATTCAAACCCCAAGGCCAAATAACCTTCATGATCATAGCATATCATTTTGTCCTTGTCTAAATCATTATCATCTACTTCAGATTCTCAGAGTGAACAAAAACAAATCAAACCTTCCACTGATAATTGGTTTCGGTTAACAAACTGACAATTCCTTTGTCACTGAATCAACTACACTTGATTCTTAGAAATAAGGAATCTCCAACAGAATTCCCCAATAGGATATCTTATTCGAATAGAAGGAATGCATATAAGCATATACAAAGCTCAAAATGTCTGAAAACAAAAGTATACAAAGAAGCACAAAAATTCAAAAGAATCTATGCCAAAATGCTCAGAATTTCTCAGAGTTCGAAGGAATACATATACAAAAATATAGAGGCAAAAGAAATACCAGAGTTAAAACACTCGGTTATCATGTGCCCTGACTACTTACAAAGATAGCAGTGACATTGTGTCTTGCCACACTGCCAAAGATGTTTTCTCTTACAAGCATTGCACCAAGAAATTGAGCTCATCTGTTTTCTTACCTTTCTTACCATGAGGAAAAACAAACAGTATGAGTTCATTCTTGAACTTTGCTCAGGAGATACTATTCTTTTCTTAGGAAACTTTGCCACCACAAAGCTATACGACCATCCAAAGGAAATGTCACATATCTAACTCTTTCAGATTCATCAATGCAATCAAGAACATCAAAACAATGCTCTAATGTCCTGATAACATTTTGCGGATCTTTCCACATCTCACCCTTAAACTTCGGTGGCTCAAATTTCAAAAGACTTATCAAATGGCTACTAGAATTGATTTCAAGTACAACTGGTGCAACTATTTGAGCAGTTACTGCTGGTTAACCTCCGGCTATCTGACTAGAAAAGAATTGTTCAAAAGATCCAAGGACGTGAACAAAACACCCATACATAGCCGACTGAATCACATATGATGGCTAAAACTGAGGTGCGGAAACTGCAACCTCTAGCATATCTAGCGAATCATGCTGATCCACATCTGACTAACTGGCAGCTTCGGCGAATCATCGCCTAGCGGCCTCTTCAACTCTCTTATGTCAGCAATGCAATTCTAAACAGAACAGACAAACGAAGCGTACATGCAGATGCCGTATTACAACTATTGTCACAGTATCGTAACATACATCAGAATGTCGAAACAAAGTCAAAAGGCATATACAGACAAATCAAACTGACTCAATCAAAGATACCTAAGCTCTACAACCGCCCCAGACACTACAAAACCTAGTTCTCTGATACCACTTTTGGTATCAGAGTATACAAATACACAAGACTTATGCAACCTAGTGCTCTGATACCACCTTTGTCACAACTCATTCCCGGGACCATGACCGGCGTACGAGGTGAACCGTCTATGGGAGCCCGACCCATCCCGCACAAGCCTCCATAGTACAGATCTTCTACCCAAATATCATATTTAAAGAAATATGAAAAACAAATAAAAGTATAATATTTGTTTATTGAAAACAAAACATATATAATATTAAGTGCTGAAATTATTTCAAATTAAAACATTTGAAATGTCAGAAACAATAACAGAAACATAAACACATCCCACAGGAACCCAGTGTGGAGCATCTAACAAATCATACAAATGGGCCCGGTCAAAAGGGTACTGACTGCAACATCAGAATCTCTCACTGAGCATCAAAAGCCAATGAACATAATTCTCAGAGTCACTTGCAAGATGATAATAACAGGGACAAAGCAAAACAAAGAAAAAGGGTCAAACCCTGTGAGTGAGGGACAACGCTCCAGATTGCTTCATACGTGCCTCACAAAGGCTGGTTTGAAAACCATTTGAAAACTAACACATGCGGTATACGACAGGTATACATATGTATACATGATATATATAATATGGTTTTCACGAAAATATTTCGAAATCGTTTGCAACCACAGCAAACAGCATGCACAAAATCCTTCTGGAACTAAACCAGAATCTTTAAAGAATCTTTCCAAACCTTATTAAAGTTGTCATGCTTTCAAAACCAAAGCAAAGTCTTTCAAAAACCGTTTTATCTTATCGGAGCTTTTAAAACAAAACCCTTTTTAGGTTGTACTAAATATTTCAGAAATCCAAAACCTTTTTTTTAAAACTATTACTAAACTGTTTCAAAAACAGAACTCAAAACCTTTATAATTTTTCTCAAAACCTCATAATCAACCTTTGCCTTGTAGGCATCATAATACTAATAGTATTATCTTCAAAATCATATCTTATTGAAACATATTCAATAAATATCATAGTCAAAAACTTATATCATAGATAAGGGGCTATAAACATAGTGTGGTGAGATCCAGGTCACTACTCAACCACCTCATCAATGATTGTGGTCATGCCACCAATCCATAATCTAATCATGTGCCCTCGTCAGAACAATATGGCTATCAACTAACCTGATAGCTGGGTATAATCTAATCATGTGCCCTCATTAGAACAACATGGCTACCAACTACTCTGGTAGCTAGGTTTAACATGCATCGGTATGCCAAAGGCTATGCACCCCGTAGCATGGGCGTCCCGTTTCCAAAACATATACATAGTATATTTAAATATAAAACATAACGGTCATGTGACTGAGCATATCTCAAAAGCAAAGAAAATATATAAGTTATAACTTATATATCAAAATCCAAAACCAAACCAAAACAATTCGATAATTCAAATATATATATATATATAAATATATATTTTCAGAAACCAAATCTTTATTTTTGAAAAGATATTCGAAAATCTAAACAAATACTATTTATCGAAAAACGTGTCACATTTTCCAAATCGAGTTCATAGTACAAAATATACAGATCAGAAACCAAAGCAGAAACTCTTAACATTCAAAACAAAACATGCACTCAGCATAAAAAACATTAGAGAACATATATATATATATATATATATATAAATATATATGTAATTTTCCCAAAAACAAAGAAGTAAATCTTTATTCACATAATCCAAATTATTTAATTTAACCAATCATTGGATTAGTCTAATTTACATGCTATGGTGATAGCACAATAAAAACAAATATAAGTGGATGAGACATAGCCTATGTGTCTGAAGCTGCCATCCACTCACATGGATGCCGAACTTTCAAACTCACTGACCGCCGGTCGATGGATGGTCTCCTCGGAAACCGAACCGAGCTGAAACAAAATATTTTACAAACAAATTAATACGATGACTGTGGCAATACAAAACACATATGAAATGCAAATGCAGACTCGGACGCCATCGGCGTTAGAAATCCTATTTCGATCGAAGATCTATCACTCACGGCCCAAAAATCAAAATTAGTGTAAAATTACGAATTACTCCCGACTTTCGTAAAATTACACTTTAGTCCCTGAAACCTCGAAAATTACTAATTAATTCTAGCATTTCCAGAAATTAATAATTAACCCAAAAATTTTAGAATTTATAATTAAATCATCCAAATAACTCAATTTATAAATAAGACCTCAAATTTATCAAAATTGTTAAATTACCCAAAATTTTCAAAAATTACAAATCTAAGCCATATTTTTCCAAAATTACAAATCTAACCCTCATGACAAATATCAGACACAGTCCTCCAATTTTTTCAGAAAAATCAAAATTTTAATTTAGTCCTCGTGACGAAATTTATTCCAAAAATACCCCAAATTTCAAACCAAGTGAAACTCGATGTTCCTGATGGTTCCAATCAACTCTATTCAGTCCATTGAACCTAAATCTAACCTCGGTTTACACCCAGAACCTCAAAATCAATCCAAACCGAAATCTCAATTTTCAGACCAAAATAACAATTAATAGAAAAATCATCAAATCTCCATTTTTAAGCTAAATTAATGTTCATTCAACCTCAATCAATCATTATCCAACAAAAACCAACTGATTTCCGGCCTAAAATCACCTAGAACCGAACTCTAGAACTCCAATTTGGTACAAACCCGAAACCTACCATTTTCATCCATGAAACAAAGCTAAAAGAGGGGAGAGAGAGAAAATCACCTTGGCTTGGTGAGAGGAACGAAGGAGAGAGAAATCACGGAGAGAGAGTCGATTTTCAGCGAAGGAAAACGAAGAAAGAGAGAGTTACTGTAGCGGTCTGGGTTTGAATGAAGAAGATGAAGAATAAGCTGTCGGGTCTGCGTTTTAAAAGAAGAGATGGGGTAGCAGCAACCAAATCGAACCCACTGACTAGTCCAAACCGAACCAGTCGAACCGAACTAGCCAACTAACCCAGCAGTAAAAACCAAACCAATTCAAAATCAAACTTAACCAAACCAGTCCATAAAAAGAACCTAATCAACCCACTAATGGATTTGCAGTCATCTTCAAAACCCAAACCATTTCACAAAAATAAACCAAACCAACTTAGTATGAATCAACCCAATCGGTTAAACTAGTAAACCAAACCGATAAACCAAACTAGTGAATAACCCAACCAAAAATCACCCGAAAGTCACCCCTCTTTTCTTTTTCTTCCTTTTTTTTTTTTCAGATTTTTCTTTTTCAATTTCCAACAATTTTTCAATTAATAAATCACTTTCAAATCGCTCATAACCTTCATTAATCACCCAATTAACATCAAAAATATAAAATTAACTCTTCAATCACCAAAAATAAAAATTCAACTTTTTTACCCAATTTATTTAAAATAATTATCCAAAAATAATTATTCTAAAAATAATTATCCACTAATAATTATTCAAAATAATTCCTCCAAATATAATTATCCAAAACTACTTATAAAAATTATTCGGGGTATTACAACTAAGCTAGACCAATACTAAAGGAATTAAATTCAAAATTCTTTTCTAAAATAGTAAATTTCTTTTTTTTGGTTTTTTTTTGTTTGACAAGGGAAACTTTTTTCATAGTTCTTTAATACCGTGTGAATTGAATCTCTTGCATAATTAGAGGCATCTTCTAGTCATGATAACAGGTATTTGAAGAATTAATTTTTACAGATGCTCTTCATAATATTTGAATTTAGAATTTGACGTACAAGTTAATAAAGAGTTAATGATACATAAGTTGCCATCCGAACATAAAGTCACGAGCTCTAGAGGCCGCATCTACACTAGCAGGGGTTTGATATTTTGGGATTATCCAGGCAATTAAAACGGCGATTCCAATAACTCCATTTTGAGAAGCCTATACAAACATACAATAACATCAGTATTCATGGTTATGTACAAGATACAATTGTCTTATAATAAAACATACCTGGTATTTGTTTCTGTACAATTTGAGGGCAAGTGCATGACTGAGAATCATGTGGTGAGTGACAATGCATGGTTCGGTCGCTGAGTTGCCTTCTTTACAATTACTGATGTAATCTGAAAATCGACCTGGTGCAAATTTTCCCTCTGCGTATCCGGATTTTCTAAACAAATTTGGCTCATTCATTGTGATCCAATGCTTTACTCTGTCCCCAAATTCTTTGAAAAAAAAATCTGCATAGTCTTGGAAATCCTTCCTAGAATCAGAGAAATTGATTTGAATATAATCAGTTCATTCAATAGTAAAGAGCGTTATTAAGCATTCTGGATATTAAATTTGGACTTTCATTGTAACAGCAGAGGAAAATACCACTTTTATCCTGCCATTTGACAGGTATAACCGTATAATCAAGAGTTGGATAAAAATGAACCGCCCAAACTAAAACAAGCTGGTTTTGTTTTTATTGATTTGGTTTATATTTTTCCTTGCTCGATGTTTTTTGTTCGATTCCGTTTTTACTTTTGTAAACTAAACCAACCAAACAAATCAATCTTTTTTCTTTTTGGTTGGTTCGCTTCGTTCAGTTCAACAGATGAACCAAACCTATCAGATATTTAATAAACCTTGAAAAGTTTTAGTAGTTTTATTTGAATGTTGTTTTAGGGTGTACTTGGTTGGGGAGTCAGAAAGTGGAAGGAGTGTAATTTCCCAACAAGTTGAGTTCTTTTGCTTGGTTGAACAAAAAAATTGAAGTTCCCGTAAAGTTAGCTGCTTAATGATCCTTTGAACTCAAAAAATCCAACTTCCTAAGTGCCAACAATGTATATTTATAAATATATCCTCAAAATACTATTTACTTACAAATTTTCATTTGTTTATAAAATTTATAAATTATTTCATAAATAAATTTTTGGTTATTTTATATAGACCAATTTTTACAGAAGTTACAAAAAGTATTTTATATTTTAAGATTTTTAAAATATATTATATATAAATATTTTATTTAATTAAATAAATTAATTTTTGTCAATTTTTTTAAAAAATTAGTCTTCATTATAGAATTGTATGAACTATTAATTACAATTTTATTTGTCATGGGAGATATATTTTATGCAATAAAAATAAATATTTTTTCTTTAGTTTTTCTTATATTATTAATTTAAATTTAATAATAATAAGTTATTATTTGATATATTATTTATTATTATTATTTTTATAGAATTTAATAACAAAAATATTATAGACATATGTAGTATAACTTCCCAGTAAGTGTGATTTCTAATCAAACACAAAATATCAAACTTTTCGAAAGTTATTTTTCCAACTAAACACAATTAATATACATTTTTTAGGAAATAACTTATCAAGAAATTACTTTCCAAGAAGTTGAACCAAACAAACTCTTATTTTACTATCAAATTGAAGGTTTGATTGAATAATTGAAAATATTTTGAGTTTAAAATGATTAAAATATGTATTTTCATTTTCTCAAAAACCTGACTACACAAAAAGACAAAAAAAAAGACAACCAAACTGACCAGTTTGATTCTGTTGGAATAGCGGTCCGCCTATGATAGGTAAACCAAACCAGTCGGTCAAGATGTTAACTGAGACCGTTGATCGAGACTAATTGGCAAGACTGATTAAGTTGGACCTGAGATGGGCCTATAAGGCCTATTAGGCCTAAAAGCCCATGAAGGGCTATTATAAATAGAGAAGAGGAAAAGAAGAAAAAAGAGAGAAAAGGAAGAAAGGAGGAGAAAAAGAAGAAAAAAAGGGGGTGGGAGGAGAGAAAATGTTCTCTCCCTCCCTTTCCCTCCGAAATCTCTCTCTCCCCCTCTCTCTCTCTTTCACCAATAAGGAGAAGAAGAAGAAAAAGAAGTCATTCTTCTTCGTCCCCACTAAGTCCTGCACTGATTTGCGTGACATCTAGACTACAAAAGAGCCGATCACTCTCGTCGTCTTCACGACCATGGTTTACTTGCGAGACCAACATCGGATCCGGTCCTGTTCCGCTGCTGGTTGCTCATGTCTTCCGCTGGAATTAAGGTTGGTAACTAGAACTCGCCTTTTATACTGTTTATTAGTTAAACCGGTATAGGATTCCTTCATATTCAAACATTTTCTGATTTGGTTTTCCGATTCTTGTCAATTTGTTGAGTTCTTAATGGGGTTGATCCGGTATAATTAGCGAAGATCATTTGTTCAGCCTTAGGTAAAATTTGCTTATAAAATTACTAGGGGAACCACTAAATTAATAGCTTGTTAGTAAATACCACTTTTACATACAATATATTTGGGCATAGGAACCCCTTGTATTCATCTTCAAGAGCTTGTGGAAGATCCCAGTGAAATAAGGTCACAAAGGGTTGTATCCCTGTTCAATTTAAAAAAGAACATTGTAACTTACAGAATATAATGAAATTGTATTAATAAGTTGTAAAAAGAAAATTGTGTACCATTAGATAGGAGGTGATTGATGAGATTATTGTAGAAATTTATACCTTCCCAGTTCACACCTCCACTGATTCTTCCTTCTAAATTGCAAGAAGAATCAGATCAAGTTTAATCAGTGCAATTATTCTACGATCTAATTTGTTTTTGTAAAAAGTTGATATTAAAAATTCTTTATTATTAGTTCAAGTATGAGTCATGACAAACCAAATCAATGTATCGAATGAAATTTATTACCAGGTAAAACTCTGGACCAAGAGATGGAGAATCTGAAGATGTCCAAACCAATTTGTTTTATCAGACCAATATCCTCCTATAAATGTAATATTCTCTGTTCGTCTCGTTAGCGATGAAATTTCTTCACTCGAAAGAGCAAGAAAAGGTTAGCTTAGACAAAGAAAAATAGACATTACCCTATAAAGAAAGTATAAATCCTCAGCAATACTTTCATTACTGTGGTCTGCAATTTTTTCTGCCATGAGGTAACTAATATTTCTCTCAGAATGAATCAATGTGTCTGTTTGAATGGACTAGGTAAATAATAAATTTATTCCATACCCATTTTAGAGGCTGGAATTAGAAATGATACTTGAATACGTTCTAGGAAAAGGGAAGAATAAATCAAGAATGTATTGTTAGGACAAACCTGAATCTTGAGTAGTGAAAGTATCCCATATACTTGATGTGCTACCAAACATATGTGCTGCTCCTTCATACTGCATGGAGAGTAGAGCGTAGATTAAAGAAAAAGTGAGATTAAGAATATTATCCTTTTCATGTTACTTCAAGGTATAGATTTTTTTTTTCAAATAATTTTGTTGCCTACGACTTTACTCTGGTTGGAAATTGAACTCTCAGCCCCCTAGTGCTGAAAATAATTCTAGTATCAATGAGCTATAAAACCATTATTGACATAGATCTCAGTGTCATTCATTCATAAAATACAAATAACAGGAAACAAACATAAATTGAATCAATATTGGTCCACACTTGATAAGCACTTGATCCGCCACCAAAAACAAATCTATCAGGAAAGCTCTCCGACTAGGTTTGGAAGGAGAATTGGCAGAGCCATTTCAAAAATACGTCCATGTACTTAGGAAGCAAAAGATGACGGTGGTTTGAACTTTCATTCTTGACTTAAGCACCAATTTTCTGCTAAGGTTCCTGTAGTGTTGATCATGTGAAGAACATTTAACTTGGTAAGAATAAACATGCAATTCTTACATAATTTATTTCTAATAGTTATTATATGCTAGTACTAAGCTGGAAAAAAAAAAGCTGACTTCACTTATCAAATGCTCGTATTTGAATTTTAGTCTAATTTCTGAACTGATTGGCCATATTTATAAAAGAAATTATTTCTATATTTACAGATAAATTGCAACTTCTCAATTACAACTTCCAAAATCACATTGGCCTTGAATGTGAGAAACTGGCTGGAAGTATAAATAAGACAGCCTACAACATGGGATACATTATTTTCTTGATTTCATGGTTAGATAAAACATCTTTCATTTTGCAGCAGATTTTGATCATACTCAAATCTTCATAAGCTTGAAGAGAATGTTTACATACAAGCATGTCTGTTCAACCTTGGTTATTTTATCCCTCCAGCCTTGCCAATTGAAAAAGATTAAGCTCAGTAAAAATTATATTCAGTAGATTTAACTTTTTGTCATCTCAAAAAATCTAAATAAACATGACCATAGACAGTGCCAATCCTTTTTTTTGCAGAGCAAAAATTTGAATGCAATCTGATATACAACAGGATCTTAAGGAGCATACCTTTGGAGTAAGCTTCTAAAAGAGGAAAAGAGCAAAAAATAAATTCTCATTCTTTGATCTGAACAGAGAAGAATCCTCTTCAATATATACAAGTACACACAAGAGAAAAACTAGGAATAAATCAATAAAATAGGAAGCTAATATATGGTCACAAATGGTAACCAAGATTTAAGCAGATTAAGCTAAATTAGCCGTTGGAGACATTCTTGGAAGGAGCCGTTGGAGACATTAGTTGTGTTTCCTTCTTGATATGAATTGGACTTGGCAAGATTGCTAGGCTGTTGATTTCCTTCTTCTTCACTGTTTTTCAAGTTGCAGGGAATGATGAAATGAACTCCAAGCTTGTCTCGAAAAATTTGAAATGAAACTTTAGCCAATGGTTTTGTAAATATATCTACTATTTGCTGAGGAGACCAAACAAATCGATTAATTAAATTACCAAGAGCCACTTTTTCGCGAATGAAATGATAATCTATAGCAATATGTTTGGACTTGGGATGAAACATAGGATTCACTGTGATGTATAAAGCACTTATAAGTTGTCTGAGAACAATTGAGGTGGCTGATGTAGACGAACTCCAATATCTTTGAGAAGAAATGTAATCTATGTAAGTTCGGCTGCCGTAACTGCCATAGCTTGATATTCAGCCTCGCAACTAGACCTCGACATAGTGGGTTGCTTTTTAGACTACCAAGATACACAATTGCTTCCAAGATATACACAATAACAGGATGTACTTCTCCTTGTTATGGGACAGCCTGCCCAATCAGCGTCGCAAAATCCATAAATATTGATAGAGCTTTGTTGAGTGAAGTGAAGTCCAAAGTTTATTGTTCCTTTGACATACCGAATAATGCATTTGATTGCTTTGTAATATGCAATTGTTGTCTGTTGAACCTTTTGACAAATTTTATGAACTACATGAGTAATGTCAGGCCGAGTGCGCGTAAGATATAAGAGTGCTCCAGCAAGGCTACAATAAGTTTTGGCATCAAAATGTAGCTTGTCTTTGTCTGTGTATTGAGCCTTCAACTCCATAGGTGTATTGAAGTGAGAGCTTGCCTCCAAACCAGCTTTAGCTATCAAGTCTTTTGCATATTTTGCTTGGGAGAGAATGAGTCTATTATGAGTGTACTTCAAAACCCAAGAAATAATGGAGACGTCCCAAATCTTTGATGGCGAATTCTCGTCCTAAAGCATCAATAAGCTGTTGAATAACTTGATCATTGTTTCCTGTAATCACAATATCATCCACATAAATAAGCATAATGACAATAATTTCTGAATTACAATAAATAAATAAATATGAATCTGCATTGCTACAAACAAAACTAAAATGGATTAGAAACTTTGATAATCTATCAAACCATGCTCGTGGGGCTTATTTGAGCCCATATATAGATTCATGCAATTTGTACGCAAAGTGTGGTAATTGAGAATCCTTGAAGCTAGGAGGTTGTTCCATAAAGACCATTTCACTCAATTCTCCATGAAGAAAAGCATTTTTGACATCAAGTTGCCTTAAGCTCCATTTGTAAGTCACAACAATTACAATAATCAGGCGGATAATGGTAACTTTGACTACGGGACTGAAGGTCTCATTGTAGTCAATTCCTGGGACTTGGGAATAGCTTTGTGCGACTAATCGTGCTTTGTACTGATCCAAATAACCATCATTCTTCAATTTGGTTTTGAAAAACCATTTGGAGCCTATGACATTCATATGAGCAGGTCTAGGCATAAGAGACCAAGTTTTGTTTGAGTGTAGTGCCAAGATTTCCTTCTTGATTGCTTTGTACCAATGAGGTACAATAAGAGCTTTCTTCCATGTAGTTGGTTCTTTGATGTCAACCATACAATTAAGAGCTTTAGCCTGTTTTTTATCTCTTATTTTTTGTGTTTCAAGTGCTAACTGCGGATCAAGTTCAGGATTTTGTGCTAGTTGACGTCTTGTTATCATTCTATGTCCTTGTCCATTCGTTGTACCTGTAAGAGGAACATGTAATTCAATACTTCGATTATTAGAGATATCTCTCAAGGAGTTAAACATGGAAGAATAATCAATTTGATTTGGTCCTTCTTGCTCATTGTGATGAAGTATCATGATCTGTTTCGAAGGTGGAGCAATTTCTTACTGATGATTTCCTTCCATTTGATCTGTTAATTCAACTTGAGTATTTGCTAAGGGTTGATTCAAGGGCTGGACAACTTCTTGTGCATTTTCTTCTCGTGTTGCCTCGATTTGAACAGCTCCCATCTCTTCAATATTTTCTTCTCTCGTTGCTTCAGGTTGCATAACGTCATCCATGATTTCGGTGGCTGCTAAGTCTTCTTCATTATCAATAATAATTGGCACATTCACATGTTGTTGCCTCTTTGTCTATTTGTTAATGATAACATGAGTGTGAGATGACCCTTTTTGAAACCAAGCTTCATGATCGGTGAAGGTAACTAATTCCGGTGTGGAAGTGATGATGTCGGTGGCTTCTTTATCAAATGGGAAATTGCTTTCATCAAATACTACATGCCTAGAAATGTAAACTCTGTTGGTTAGAGGATCAAAGCATCTATATCCTTTATGCATTGGGTTGTATCTAATGAACACACAAGGATAAGTGTTCTTTGAGAACTTGTCTTTGCCATAATTACGAAGATAAGGATAGCACATGCACCCAAAACTTCTCAAATTTTCATAGTTAGGATTAGTACCAAAAAGCTTAAAGAAAGGAGATTCCATCTTTAATTTATTAGATGGCAATCTATTGATAATAAAAACAGATGTAAGAAATGCATCAACCCAATATTTCATAGGCAATTTTGATTGAAATAACATGTTAAACCCTTCTCAACAATGTGGCGGTGTTTCCTTTCGGCAACACCTTTTTGCTCGAGGGTGTGGGGACAAGAAAATTGATACTGAATGACACATTGAATGACACATTGTTGAAGATGTTTTTCAAAACCTTTTGAGATAAATTTTCCACCCCCATCACTTTGAAAAATTTTAATTTTCCTATCAAACCAATTTTCAATAAGTTTTTGTAATTTAAGGAACCGTTCAAAAAAATATGATTTTCTTTTCAATGGAATTATCCAAAAGTACCTTGAAAAGTCATCAATTAAAATTGCATAGTACTTGAAATTTTGACAAGAAGAAATAGGGGCAGGACCCCATAAATCACAATGCAATTTTTCAAGAGGATGGCCAGCAACACTCATGGATAAATTGAAAGGAAGTTTGCAACTTTTTCCCATTTGACAAAAAGGACAAATGGTTCCTTGTTTTTTCCAATTTGAAACACTAATAAATTCTTTATTTTGCAAAAAATTTAAAACTTTAGAATTTACGGGTCCTAAACGTTGATGCCAAACAGTAGCAGAAACAATATTAGAAATAGCAGAGAAAGCAAAGTGTCTCAATTCTTATAAAGCATATAGACCACCTTTCTTGATGCCTTTAGCCATCACTTTTCCTATAAATCCTCAACAACAAACTCATTAGCCAAAAATATAAAATTATCTTTAGTTAATTTTAGGAACTATTAACACATTCTTTAATTTAAGATTACCATCTTTATTTATGTATATTTACTTCACCAACACGAGTAATATCTAACCCTTCACCATTACCAACATATAAAGAATCTTTACCATGGTAGGGAGTGATTCTAGAAATGTTACCAGTATAATTCATGATGTGTGTAGTGGTACCTGAGTCCGCATAGAGATTAGGATCATGCTCATCAGTGATGGCAAGTGCAACTAGAGCTTCTGGGAGTGCTTTTTCAGGTTGAAAAGAATGATCAAATCTGTTCCAACATTTAATTGTTGTATGATTACATTTGCCACAAATTTGGCAAACTATTGGGCATCTTTTTTATGAGAATTATTGTTGAGCAGATTTTCTTCAAATTTTTCTTTATGAGTTTGTTGTCTTTGACTTGAAGCAGGTCCAAAGCCACGGCCTCTGGAATTGAATCGATCTCCTTGACCTCGACCTCATCCTCTTCCACGCCTACCATAATAAGCTTGTTCATGACTTATTTGATGTCCATTAGTTTCAGTTTCAAATTGCAATGCTTGATCATGTGCCTTGAGTGAGAGAACAAATTGATTATATGAAGGATAGGGAGGCTTGGTTAACATGGCCATTTGAAAATCTTTGTATTTTGGACCAAGACCTCGAGCAAGTTGAAACACGTTATTGGTTTCATCAACTGGCTTCTTGATGGCTGCAAGATTGTCACAAATTCCTTTGAATTTTTGGAGATATTCATCGAGAGACATGCTCCCTTTTGTGAGAGTCATGAAGGTCTCCTTCAAGAGAATTTCCTTTTCAGAACTTGGCAGCAACTTGTCTTCAATAGACTTCCATACTTGATAGGTTGTGCTAGTATCATCTAAGTCTAGCAAAACTTCTTCAGTAATGGTTCCTAGTAACCAAGTGTTTAGGAGGCCATCATTGTTGAGCCAAGTAGTGTAGGCTGGATTATTTGCTTCTTTGTCATCCGTAATAATTTTCAAGGGAGGTTCTCTTCCTTCTTCAAAATGATGTTGAATACCAAGACTGTCCACCAAAGGAAGAACTTCTGATTCCCATAAGAGAAAATTGGTTTGATTGAGTTTTAAAGTGACTAGACTTGAACATTGATGAAAGTTCTGTATAGTAAGCAATGTTTCAGAAGGGAGAGGACGAAATATCGGCCAAGAGATTGAAAATTTTGCTATCTATTATATTGTGTGTATCAGCTTTGATACCATAAAGAGGAAAAGAGCAAAAAATAAAATCCCTTCCTTGATCTGAACAGAGAAGAATCCTCTTCAATATATACAAGTACACACAAGAGAAAAACTAGGAATAAATCAATAAAATAGGAAGCTAAGCTAAATTAGCCGTTGGAGACACTCTTGGAAGGAGCCGTTGGAGACATTAGTTGTATTTCCTTCTTGATATGAATTGGACTTGGCAAGATTGCTAGGTTGT
>CAODLS010236859.1:0-10962 GCA_948243855.1 Flueggea neowawraea
ATGACCTTGACAATGAACGACTTG
This sequence comes from Flueggea neowawraea, assembly GCA_948243855.1. NCBI lineage: Eukaryota > Viridiplantae > Streptophyta > Magnoliopsida > Malpighiales > Phyllanthaceae > Flueggea > Flueggea neowawraea. Next base: position 25 of record CAODLS010236859.1, read on the forward strand.
AGGAACATAAGAAGAGAGAAGAGAGTAGAGAGAAAGTATGGGTTGGTTTGGAAACAATAGGCCATGTTAGGAAATCATGCGTTAGAAGTAAATGCAGAATAACAAAGAACAATCACACAAGAACACAAGATTTACGTGGTTCGATCAATTCGATCTACGTCCACGGGCAGAGCACAAGTAATTCTACTATTCAGAGTAAAAAACAAGCACAACGGCTTACAACAATGTTCAAAAGCTTACCCAAGACGTTCCCAAGCTCCCTTTTATAGTTTACAAGTAATACAAGCCTAAATAGGAAGAGAAACCCTAAAACCAACCCTAAACCTGTCCTAACACGTTCAGGTATGAAGACACGGGCATAGGAGAGCCAAACACGGGCGAAACCAGTCAAAACACGGATGAAAACACGAGTCCGTGTGAAACCGCCAGTTACACGGGCTACCACACGGCCGTGTGTCAGTTTTTCCCATTACACGGTCTAGGACATGGTCGTGTCCTTCACTATTTCAACAAAGCTCTTCCTTTTCGCTTCCAGAGCCACACACAGGCGCCCGTGGGCACTTCTGTGTCCAACTATTGACTTGTTTTCCTCCACAATTTCATCACTCTTTGGCTTATTTTACTTTCTTCAACGTTTTTCTTGCATCTTGATCAAGAAAAAATCACTTCAACATTAACAATTCTCCATCTTGAAGTGGGTTTTCTTTTCCCGTCCAACTCTGAATCCCGAATTACTCATCTGTCACACCACCCCGAAGGGCATCAAGTCTTGCAACAACGAACCAAGTCCAACCCGGACTTGCTATCACTAGCTAGCTTTCCATTCACTCTTAACAACACAACAGTCCACATATTTTCTGTGTCTTCTAGTGACTGCAAAATCACCAACACAATTACCATGCATTGGTTCATTTGTTGTTAGCCCTCGTGAATCAACCTAATCAATCTTTGCTTGTTCCGGAGTCTCGATCACAAACTCTACCTGTTTTCCAGCAGAACTCACAACAGTCTTTAAACTATTATCAACAACCGAATTGCCAATCAAGGTGTAAATGCCATTATGCAATTTATCCTTCATCACTACAGAAGAACCTTTGCACACCCGAATTCCTCCACCTCTTCCAGAGAAAACATAACCATGCTTAGCCAAAGCACCAACAAAAATCAAGTTCCTTTGCAACCCTGAGACATACCAAGCATCAAATTTTTTGATCATCCCATCATGCATCCTGATCTTCAAAGATCCATTACCTTCAATACTCAGCTTCTCACCATCTCCCAATTTCAGACTGTCTTTCCATTCTCTAAAAGAATCAAACAATTTTTTGGAAAAAGTCATGTGATAAGCTGCACCAGTGTCAATAACCCAGCTATTTTCAGATATACATGAAGTAACGGTCAACACTTCACTGCTCTCCCCCTCATTAGAATTATCCTGAAATCCCATAGAATTATTTTGAACTATTGTTACCCTTGACCTCTCACCGTTTCCCCTATGTGGACAATTCTTTTTCATGTGTCCAATCTCCTTACAGTGATAACACCTCAAACCAGGATTCTTTCCCATTCTATTGCCCCTACTCACGGTTAACTCGGACTCCACCCGAACTAGAAGTTAATCTCTTTAATTCTTTAGACAACAAAGCATCCTTCACATCATTAATATAAATTTCATCTCTACCATACATGATAGTATCAACAAAACTCTCATATGATTCAGGCAATGAATATAACAGAAACATAGCTTGATCCTCATCATCAATGTCAACATCAACACCTTTCAAATCTAATACAATCCTATTACATTTATCAAGATGTTCTTTTATCTGCATGCCTTCTGACCTCTTCAAGGTATGCAACAACCTTTTCTGATAAAGCTTATTTGACATATATCTCTTTTGATACTTACTCTCAAGCTTCTGCCACAAGCCTGCTGCAGTAGTTTCATCAGCTACCTCCCTCAAGACTTCATCCGTTAGACTTAATAGAATTGTACTATGCATTCTCTTCACAGCCTCCGCTTTCTGCGCTGCTGTCAGTTATACTGGTAATTTTTCTTCACCTTCAATCATCTCCTCACATTTTTGCTGAACCAGAATTGCCTTCATCTTCAGTTTTCACAGCTTGAAATCATTCGACCCATTGAATTTCTCAATATCGAATTTGTATGGAGACATCTTCTTTCTGCAGAATAAACCCCATGAGTTTCTGAATAAACTTTTGTAGCTCTGATACCATTTGTTAGGAAATCAGGCGTTAAAAGTAAATGCGGAATAATAAAGAGCAATCACATAAGAACACATGATTTACGTTGTTCGATCAATTCGATCTACGTCCACGGGCAGAACATAAGTAATTCTACTATTCAGAGTAAAAAACAAGCACAACGACTTACAAAAACTTACCCAAGACGTTTCCAAACCCCCTTTTATAGTTTACAAGTAATACAAGCCTAAATATGAAGAGAAAACCCTAAAACCAACCCTAAACTCGTCCTAACACATTCAGGTATGAAGACACGGGCATAGGAGAGCCAAACACGGGCAAAACCAGTCAAAACACGGATGAAAACATGAGTCTGTGTGAAACCACAAGTTACACGGGCTACCACACAACCGTGTGTAAGTTTTGCCCATTACACGGTCTAGGATACGACCATGTTCCAGGTCGTGTCCTTCATTGTTTCGATAAAACTCTTCTTTTCCGCTTCCAGAGCCACACACGGGCCATGTCATGCCCGTGGGCACTTCCGTGTCCAACCATTGACTTGTTTTCTTCCACAATTCTGTCACTTTTTGACTTATTTTACTTTTTTCAAAGTTTTTTTTACATCTTAATCAAGAAAAAATCATTTCAACACTAACAGGCCAAAAAAAATTATTGGACGGGATTAATAGGAGGAAATGCCGAGTAAAGGAGGAGAACCGTACAGGCTGGACCATATGAGAGTGATATTTGTCAAATAATGTTACCGTACTCGTACAGCACGTGTGAAATGGTTTGTGTTTTGGGTTCTACCATGATCACTGTTCATTTGATGGCGATTTTATGTTGACCTACGCCATTTCCATTTTCCTTTCTCTTCTCTTCTTGCTCTTTCGGTCAAGTTATCCGTGCCCATCTCTATGCTTTCTTTTTCTTGCAGCTTTTCTTCCCTATTGCTAATGGTCAACCACCATAATTGAAGCTGATAGAGCTACAATTTTAGCATTTTTTTTTTTCTTGTCTGATTATTTTAATTCAAATTTCATACATTATTCTGCCTAGTTGTTTAGTGTTTTAGATGAGCACAGAGAACGATTAGTCAGCAGCAATAATTGTGACTTCTCAGTATTTTATTTATTTAAAAGTAAATTATCTTTCATTCATTAGCTAAATACAAACGGAATCACTTTTCAAATACCAATTACCATAATTGGAAAAATAATCACATAATGCAAATATTTAACAAAACATTAGATGATAAATTGTCAATTTAAAACTACAAATGTAATAATTGGTTAAGGTCACAAACAATTATACATTTTTTATACAAGCATCTGAAAAAGCAACAATTCAGAGACAATTAAACCTAACCGATTGCGAGATATGTGTTTTCACTATAGGAAAGCAGGATCACACTTTTAAATAGTAAGACAAAAACTATGGTTATATTTAGTTTGCAAAACAGTTTTTTATTTTCAATTTTGTTTCTTTTTTTTTTAGAAATTGAAAATATTTAAAAAATATGTTTATTTCTAAAAACTAAAGACAAATTTTCTCTAAAAAGACAAGAGAGAAGAGGAAGTATATCTCTTTAAAATGTGTTTTGGATAGAGATTATTTTTTTGAGCAAAATTTTTATTTTTCTATCTCTATTTTTAATTTTTTTAGAAAACAATAAAAAATTTTCTAAACAAAACAGACCCTATACTTTTGGTTTGGAAGACAAAAGAAACACAACCAAAAAATAAAATAAATTTAAATTAAAAAATTAAAAACATGAATTTGCAGAAAAAAAAACACAATTCCACACATAAACATAGGCGACGGCGAAGATAATTAATTAAGGAGGCACTAGTAACAGCAGATGTCAGTATACAGTAGTAATCAGAGTAAAGACACATTTTAAATGGAGAGAGGTGGCGTGAAGATTGCACAATGACAATCGATATGATGCTTATTATTTCAAAATTGAAAATATCTTCAAATTTTAGTGACCATCTACCCCTCAAAGGTAGTCTAGTGACAAAAGACATGGTCTTGAGTTCGCGTGGTATTCGTTCAAGCTTTGAGGGAACGTTGCATGTGGCAACAAATTCGCGTTTTACAATACAGTTTGATTTCACTTTGTCCGCTAGTCTCTGATAAGGTGCTGTGGCGATCATATTTGTGCACGGCTTAATTTACTGTCGGTGTCAACTATGACTTTAGAAACATTCCGCAGCAGAGAGTAAAACCTGCATGCTAACTCTCAGTAAGAATATACTATTACCGGTCACCTCTGACTCTCTATTACTCAATAAAAAAAAAAGTGATCATCTTAGAATTTGAATTTCGATTTGAAAGAAAAAAACACATATACACACAAGTATAATTATGTTACAAACATTTTTATTTATGCTATAAGCCTATTCACATTATGGTTTGAATTAATATATTAACTAATATATTTCACGAGTTACCAATTTACAGAACTCTAATGTACCAGTCTGATATCAACAACTTGCGTCAATGCGTCCAAGTATAAATCTATTTGCTCAACAACACATTTAATAATTTTTAAAAATAATTCAATTATAAAAACTAGAAAATACTCGTCCAAATATCTATTGAATAAATTCTTCGATATTGATACCTGTTCCGAAATATATATTTTATTGGCACATATTAAAAACAACATACGAAAAATATAACAAACACATCTTAAAACAAACAGTCGTAGATGGCGCTGTAATGAAGCCAAATTTTAAAGTGTTCAAACTCGGCTCGACTAAAATTTTTTAAGTTCGAAGTCTTTCTCGAATTCAAAATCTTGTTTAAGTTCAACTAGTTATAAGGCTTGCTCGCTCACGAGTTTTTTGAACTCGGCTTAAATAAAATCGTAAGCTAATTTTGTTTGTTTAAACTTAACAAAAAATCTAAAAAGAATACAATTAAGTTTAGGTTAATTAGTTCAATAAACTCATGTTGAGCATGTAATCAAACAAAAAACTATTAGAAGTTTCAACTTGTTTCACAAATTCAACTAAATATTAAGTCATTTGCAAATATACTTGTATTTTTATAGGCACAGTTAATTAATGCAAATTTATATTTTTGTCGATGTGGTCCAAATATTAAATAATATTCCAAATATAAACATATTTTTCATAATTTAGTTTCACACACACATGTATAAACGAACTTGTTCACGACTACACAAACGAGTTTGTTTGTGAGCTTTTTAAATCAAATTTTGGGTGTTCAACATCAACTGGTTTATTAACGAATCGAGTCAAAAACAAAATTTTTATCGAGTCAAACACCAAGCGGTTTAGCTCATTTCCAGCCTTGGTCATCGATTTCACAATTAACACAAGTAGCAACCATTTTTGGAAGAAAATTATTTCAGACTTATAAACTATCAGCACTAAAGCATTATCATAAATAAAAAAAGAAAATACAAAATTAAATAGAAAAAATGTCAAGAATCCAATGAAAGGAAGGTTCGTCTGCAAACATGAAAGCAAGTAATTGATACTCATCAATGTGGAGCTACACTAGTTGTTTTTGGGGAAAAAACAGAAGAAACGTGGGAAAATTAAGGAAAATGGGAGGAAGTTCTAATCTACAAAGGTGATGACAAGACAAGGTACGAGATGGTCCATTTTCCAGTTTCTCACTCCATTGAATTTCTCTTTTTGCTTCCTGAATCACATCCTGACGTCACTTATTACGCAATATGTCATTTAACAGACGCCAACATTTCATTCCAAAAAAAAAGGCAAGCCCGCACGTAATTAGTTCAGGCGGCGTGCATGCTTTTATAAATTATAGAAGGCCTTTTACAGTTTCTTTTTTTGCACTCGAGCCCTTGAACCTCAAAATATTCTATTTTAAAAATAAAATTATTTAATATATAATCGTTTTTAAAATAATAATTCAAAAATATGTTATGTAATAATTTTATTCTTATTTTTATTTTTTAATATATATACCAGAAAAAAATTTATGAAGGGCACCATTTATATATAAATTTCTTCATGATGTCAGTCATATAGAATTGAATTAAGACAAATTTAATTTACAAATTCAATTGTGAGCTTTGGCAAAGGCAAAGCAACATGCATAGACATCAGTTCTTCAAGTGTGAGTATGAGTTCTGTTATTTAATTAAATATGTTTTAAAAGAAAAAATTGTATATTTTCCTTTTCCTTTTTTATTATTTATGAAACATTAAATTAGAAAAAAAGAATGATTTTTTTGACGAAGAAATAAAGAATGATGTTTAAGGATATATTAACAGATGCTAGAATTTCTATCAGATTGAAAAATATCATGCATTTTTCTAATGTTAAATAGTTTAAATATCATCAAATTTACATTGGATATTATAAAAATTTCTGTCAGTCTTTCCACAGATAAAAACTTCTAATTCATTCAAAAGATGTTTTGTTACGTATAATGAATTAGTTGATTAGTTAATGTCCTTACACCACAAGAAAAATTCTAGATAATTACAAATAAGTGAAAAGAAAAATAAATTGGACACAGTTAGTGAGAAATTTCTCACTAATGGTAAGAAATAATTAGCTCATCACAAGTAATGAGACAGATGTAATATTTTGTGACTGGTGACAAAGAGAAAATGATTCCGCTCCATTAGTGAGAAAAACAAAAGGATTCCTCATAAGTAGTGAGAATTTTTTTGTGTTTATTACCATCAGTGAGAAAAATAAAAATTTTCTCTCTACTTGTGAGAAACTTTTCTTGTGAGAACAGAATGATCACCGAAATTCAAGTTAACTCCAAGTTGGATGTGTTAAAATTGTCAAATTTATACATCGACAAACTTGCTACCATACTCTTTTTTTTTTTAATTTTGATAATTACCATATACTTGTTTTAGATATCGTGTTATTTATTTATTGTTTTAAAACGACAAAGCTATTCTTAGATTGATCCACAATTCCAAGTTAACTCCAAGTTGGATGCACTAAAATGTCTAATCTAAGCATTGACAATCTTATGATGTACACTTATTTCAAATGCGATAACCTATTTCATTGTTTTTCTCATCTTGAACATAGTCAAAGCTCATAATTGTTGCCTTCTTCTTATTATAATCCTACTTTGCCGAGAAGTATGGAAGAAACATGGCATTGAATTAAAGGACTACTGTCTTAAAAAAAGCGTAAACTTTATGTGAGAGGTAGGGTTTTCCTTTTCTTTTTAATTAAATCAACCGGTATCGGATTTCTTTTGATGATTGGTTAATTTGATTTTAAGTTGGATAAAATCGTTGTGATATTTGTGTAATTCGAATTCGAGTTTGATAAAATTTGTGTGGAATAAAGCTCTTTAATTCGACTGAATTTCAAAACATCTCCATAATTTTAGTAAAGGACAATGTTTAACTTCTCGTGCCGTCAAAATTAACACATTTCTTCAAGCCTTCGTTTCTTTAATCAACTTCCAATGAGAATATTAAATGTTAGAACAACCACATGATTAACGTGGGTTTGGACAGTTGGATTCAATGTCGCAAACCCTCTTTTTATGGAGTTAATCATTAATGAATATGTCATCATCACATGTTTAATTTATAGGAAAGTTGTTTGTGAAATTACAAGGAGATATATACACGATTTGTATACGTTTGAGAAACTTCTTTTAAAATAGTTTAATTTTCTGCCGTCATAGAACGGGATCAATATGAATACAAGACACTTTAGTATCATAATGAATATTCGAATTTTTTGAACATCAATTCAATTAGAAAACGTAGTGAAAGGACTTGCTTACCTATATGGAAATAATTTAGAACTAAAAATGCTATTAGCTATTTCCTTATCAAAAAAAAAAAAAACAATGCCACTAGTTGAAACTTAATTTTTTAAACATCATTTTAATTAGAAAATGTAGATAGAGTTGATCAATCGAGATGATATTTTCTTGTATAAATTATCGACTGATCATTATCTTTGTTAAAACCCTGTCGAGTGAGCATGAGCTATAAAAGGATTATTTATTTTTATGTTCTATTACGCAACTTGATAATCCGTCTCACCTGGAGTTCATTGTTTTATAACCTATTAGTTACACAATAATGATTAATTCAAGATATTCTGCAAGGTGCATAATATCAGAATCAGGGCTATGTTAAATTGAATATAATTCAGCTTCTTATTTAATTTGATGCGGTTTGGTTAACTATGCATTTATCGAATTTTTATTTTATTTTTATTTGATTGTGCTAAGCAAGATTGATTGTGATATTCTACCGTGTTTGTTGTAACAATTTTTAACGCAGGATTTTTTTTGATATATAAAAAATAATAATTTATAAGAAGCAAAGTCACCAAAATAGGAACTTAACTAGCAAAAACTCCACTACTTTGATAATGTTTTTGCACACTTAAGGTTCTGATATCGAGTAAAAAAACCCTTAAAGAAAAAACCCTACACCATTACAATCTATTTCATCTTACAATTGCATCTGAGGATCTATATATCATTACCAATAAGACTAAAAAAATTATTTTTACATTTTATCAGTAAACAACTTAATTAGAAGCCTTGGAAGTTAAAATATCTCTACAGATCTCTCTCATTGAAGCGTCTTCGATACCTAATTAACACAGAAAGAAAATCAAGGAAGGGACAAATCAATCCTCTTAAATTGAATAAACAAATGTATAAAACAGAAAATTGCAGTTCTTCAGTATAATCAAGGAATTACATCTGCGTTCCATGAAATTATATGCTTAATTCTTTTACTTCTGACTCTTATGCTTAAATTTAGAGAAATACCTTAGTGCAAAATGTGCACAGTTGGATAATACAACTTACATATGTGGTGAGTTGTTTGTTTTCTGTAACATATATACTATGGAATGATATGATAATTATCTTTAAAATTATATCATGTCAGAATATTGTCGAAATTACAATATGCCAATAAAACATACTTGAAAGGTCGAATATTTGAACTGCCAAAGGGTTTTGTCTGGCACTTCAGAAATTTTTGGTAAAGCTTTTAAAGAGGTGTTTTAGATAAAACCATTAAGGCTTGTGTTTTAGTTGTAGCAAAATCACCCATTGCAGAGATGAGATGAAGAATGCCTTCACTAGAAAGGACTTAGTCTTCCACTTAAGCATAAACCGAATAACGAAACAACTATGCGAATAATCTAAGTTACAAAATCTGTATATTCATATCTATATTGGATTTTTAAAACTAATTTATTGAAATAAATCCTCCCATATATTCGCTTTTATAGTTTAATGACCTTAACGTGTGTAATATCCCATACTTTTCAATTATGATCCCTATAGTTTTCGAATTTTGTATGGAGGACTTTTGGAAATACCAGTGGATGGTATATGATGTTCATGATGAAATCATGTTAGGTTGGATGTTGTTAAGTGTTGGAAATGATTCGGGACGAGTTCGGTACCAAGAGAAGTCAAGAAGGGATAAACAAAGCATCCTTACGTACGTAAGGCAGGCAGGACTCACGGACGTGAGAAAGAGGTGTCACGTACGTGCGCTGGGCTTCCAGGATGATTCAAGTACGTGAGATTTGGGGGTGACGTACGTGAGGTCGGATCTGGTGCTCCCAAAATTGATTTTGAGCTCTGATAACGTACATGAGATGTCCAGTTGACGTACATGAGGTGTGTTTCAGACGCCTTTAAAAGAGTTCAACAAACCCGACTTTCTCATTTACTGCTCTTCCCATTCACTCAAAACTCTCTCAACTCGTCTGGGACTTCAGAGCTTGGTTCGTCCATCATCCATAACTATTTTAAGATGTAAGATTACATCTCTTTCTTGGATTTAACATCTCTTTCATGCATTAATCCATAAAATTCGTTTTGGTCCAAACAAGTCTAGGGTCGGATTTTTGAATGATTCTGAGTTAATAGATGCTAAGGGTTGTTAGATTAGAGTTCATTGAGGTTAACGGAATATGTTTGGAGCCTTGAATCTACAAATTTGATGATTTATTGTGTTGGCTATGGTTAGGTTCAGTTTTGATGATTTTGTGATGATTTGGAGTTTGTTTGATGAGATTGGTGGCAGATTAATACTTCTGAATGTATTTAGGAGCAATGTGGGCGATTGATTGCATCGGGTATTGATCGAATCGAAAGTTCGGTAGTTTTTAGAATGGAACTTTATGTTTCATATTTTTGTAATTTCTGAAAACTTGATGTCATATTTGTAATTTTAGAAACTTGAGCTCTAGAAATGAAATTTTGAAAAAGTTAAGGTATAGATTTATAATTTCTAGAATTATGGGGACTAACTTATAATTTTACAAATTAAGGATTAAAGAGTAATTTCTGAGGGTTCATGGATGAATTTGGAAATTCTAACTTATGGAGGACCTCTTGGTAGTTTAAGGATACTTTGAGAACTATATGGAGATTTGCCAAGTCTCGGGGACTAAGGCGTAATTTTACAATGGTCGAGGACCAAACTATAATTTTACGAAGATTATGGATTTATGATCGATAGTGATGGAATCACGTCCGATATATGTTTTCAACGACTATGGGAGTTTGCATTGCATTTTCATATCATGCATTTGGTATAATCCACAGTACCACATGTTAATTCATGTTATGTATGTCCATATTCAGCTTCTTGTTTGTACCAGCGAGGCCAGCCACCGACCAGTAGGGCTTGACTGTTGATCCAACTTGGACATCCAGGTGAGTGGATAGCAGTTTTAGACACATAGGCT
>CAODLS010236879.1:0-25936 GCA_948243855.1 Flueggea neowawraea
CACCATCATAAACAAGAATTCTAGAAGCAAATATCCAACTGTATAACTAATGAAGAGAAATCATATCACCTATCAAATTACATAGGAAATTAACTGACCCTCCCTCCCCCAACTCAATATTCACTTTTAAATCAAAACAACATCCATTCACATCTTCAAAGAACATCAATGAAAAGAATAAAATAATACCATTTCGGTTAGAAAGGCCAAAATGACAAAATTTCCTCGGAAAACAATCTAAAGAGGCCTGCACTTAGTGAAGTTGATACTTACCCGAACATTCCCCAGAATATTATCGGAGTGAACTTAACAGCTCTTGCAACTTCGATAAATAACTTTCCACCAGGTTTCCACCACCTGTAAACATGGGACTGGTGGCAAGAAATAAAAACAGGAGGATCAAATAAGCACAAGCAAGTTTATTCAAGGATTTTGAAAATGTAAATGTGTTGGGTTATAATTTTGTTGATTAAAATATTTAAGGAAGGTTTTTATTTTCAATAGTGAGGTCAGTATGAAAAATAGATTTATTCATTGGTAAAAGTACTGAGGTACATGTTTTTGGGCAATGCATCATTCAACTCAATGACTCTATTTTCTAAATAATAACAGTCAAGTGCAAGAATTCAGTTATCTTTTTTTTTTTATCAATCATTTAGATGCCAAATTTCTTCCCTCCTTTTGCATTCTATCTACTCTTTCGAACAATTTGCATTGTAGATTGATGGCCAGTGCAAACCCAATCATCCATGCAGGCGCAAAATTACATAAAGTGAAGCCAAAACCGTGTGCCAACAAGAAATTTCATATATTTCACATGCAACAATATCAAAAAGAAAGAAGGTAGAAGAGAAAAACACCAACTTGTCCAAAACAGAAAACTGGAACCAAAGGTTTGCCCATCTCCATGGCTATTCGTACGAACCCCCTTCTTGTCTTCAGGAAGGCAATCTGAATATCAATAATTGCATAGTATAAGTAACCAAAGACCCTAACCCAATATATCAGATAATGAAATTGGTCCATTATGAGCCCCTGTGAATGTATACCGTGTATGTACTATGTGCCACTAACTAAAAAGGGAAAAATGGGAGAGAGACAAAGCTAACGAATATAGTTACTCTTATTCTATTATCCAACATATATTACTGGCATGAACCTGAGGTAAGGAGAAACGGAATATTTCGCAGGTCTGAAAGTTGCAAAGCATGAGGAAAGGAAAAAAAAAGCAAAGAAAAGTGTTCATGTTGATATACTATGACGGTTTAAAAAGAAAGACCTCTTTGCCGTGCTCCATGTGAACTGTCTCTTGCACACCACCAGGCACCACAATGCAACTGTAGCCAGCTGCCAACAACGAAGTAAAATTTTTCTTGATTGCAGGTGTAAGACCACACCATGTCCATACATGTCTCAGAAATGGTGTGCAGAACACCTGATCATCACGTATCTCTTGTAAGCAATATAGAAAAAAGAACGATGACTTTCGCATATGCACTACGTAGTAAGAAGTTAAGGTAGAAAGTCTTACAGCACTACTTGCAAGGACTTTTATCTTCTGGAGAGGCAGGAATCCTACGTGGTCTGCAAGTGCAACGACTCCGATAGGAAAAACTGAATGCGGCTCATAACCAAAGACTGAGCAACACATAAAGCAAGTCATTGAAATAAGAGGCAAAGAAGACCAAAGATTTAGGATATGTACAAAACAAGGGCTAGAGCATGAAGCATAGAAAGATAACATAAGCCACTGCTTAAACCAAATAACTCATCAGTTGAATTTAATCACCCACGTTTAAGATGTCAAGGTTTTTCACCAAGAAATAGATGAAGAACACGAAAAGAAACCAATTTATGGATGTTCTCTGAAATTATTGATATTGTTCTTCTTCCATGATTGAGATAACCACCAGAAGAATTCATTCATATTAATTACTTAAAGAAAGCTAAGAAAAGGCAAGTAAAAAACGAACCGTAAGCATGGTCGGAATGGAAGGCATCTATGTCCTCGACATGGACAGTGATGGGAAAGTAACTGCAAGCATGGCGACATATATACCTGGATGGATTGGATGGAATAATAAGAAAACAATCCAGAAAGAGAAATAGAAGAGAGAATCAGTAGTTACCTGCACAAGCGGCGGCCCCATTTGGAATGCTCGTTGATTGGAATCAACATTAACAACAGCAGCAGTCCGAATACTCTGAAACATCCCATCCAACTCACTCTTTAGATACAAAAAACATAGTAGAATAGGCAAAAAGAAAAATTAAAAAAAAAAAAGAAGAGAAAAACCCACAAGAGGGATTTAGAGAAGGGGAGGATGAAAAGAGAGACGAAGACCAATGCCACGTTGAGATGGAAGGAACCCAACCAAATCCCCAAAGCTACCACTGAGTGTAGTACGTTTGTTGGGTATACCTCTCTCGCTCTGAGTTCCCTCACCTCCACCTCTTCTTTTTGCTTCCCCTTCACTTCCATCTCTACCTTGATTGCAGTTTGCTTCCCCTTCTCTGTAATTTTCACCGTTTCAAAAACCCCTCGACATCTCCGCCCTTTCGCATCTTTCCTCCATTTTTACTCTCACATCAATCGAATCTTCCAACACATTCTACTGTGATTTTATTTTATTTTGTATTTTATTTTCTATTGTATACATATAAGTCCACAATACGATAAGAAGAAATTACACAATATAACACGTTAAAAACGCAAGGGCTTGATTCGCATGGTATGGAATATAAAATATTTAATAAATTTTGTAATAATTGATAATAAGTGAATAGTAAATAAATAAAAAAATAATATATTTTTTAATAAAATAAATTATATAAAATATATTATATATTGTATAAAATATGTTATATGTTATTATTGTTAAATAAATTTAATGTATATTTATTTTTTGAAAAGATTGGAAGGATGAAAAATGGGGGAGAGAGTAGCAATTCCATATTGCTAAAATACTGTTTGGTTCAAGGAAATATTTTTTACTAATATAATTTTTGTCTTTTATGTTTGACCTTCATTCTAAGATTGATCATCAAGCATTTTGGAAAGAACTTGAAGTAGAGGTGGTCACGGCTTATGAATCAGTGATTCAGGTTTAAAGAAATCATGAACCGAAACCAAATCATTCAGTCTATTTTGGGCAGTTCAGTTTCGATTCTAGTTCTAGTTTGGTTCAGTTTGGTCGGTAGTTTCGATTCTAATTCAGTCTGGTTCAAACCAATTTTTTCTCATTGGGCCCAAAACATTGCCAATGGTCCAAAATTGGATCCTTGGCAACGGACATTAGAGCTAGGTAGGTTGGCCCGCTGGGTTAGAACGGGTTGAACCACTAGTTAACAGGCGGTTCAACGGTTTGGGGTTTCATTGAACTGAAACCAGACCGAATTTCTCTGGTTTAAACGGTTTTGATTCCGATTTGGGTCGGTCCAGTTCAAATGTGGTCATGTCTAACTTGAAGGAACAAATTTTCAACCTAACAAATCTAAAATATCAAAAGTGGACACCTCCTTGCGAATAGTTCATAAGTTGTTGACCAAGTCCATAAATGAAAGAGCGAAAAGTGATAATGTCGTGAGCACCTTAGAGCATCACTAGTGCAGGGCTTAAGCTTGCAAGGCAACCATTGCTCACATTTTTAAGGTTGCAAACGGTCCCGTTTGCAACAAAAAAATTGTGAACACAAAACATTTAGTAAAAAAAAAAATTCAACGGCTATTTTTTTTCTTATAAATATGGGCTAATTTTCTACTCTTTTTACTCACTATTCTCATTCTTCTCTCATAATTATTTTCTTACAACTTTGATCCTCTATATTGTTCATCTCAAAACCCCAATTTTGACAAAATATGAATCCAAATTCTAACCGTTCATCCTCTCAAAATGTAATGTCTCACCCATTTTGATGGTGTTTGAGTGTGTGTATGTTCGAGTTTGATATTTGATTTGGTGTTTGAACAATTGAATTGGTGTTTTGGATGATTTAAATTGATGGATTTAAGTTGGATTATGACCCTTTGATCTTGTGGAACGATTGAGCGATCGAAAGAGGAGTTTTTGGACGAGAGAAAACGTGTTTGAGGGGTACACTAACGTGGACAAGGTCAACCATTTGACTGTGTTTTAAAAGGGGCCAAACTGTGTTTGGGAGGCCGAGATACGGACCGAGAGGTCTTGTCTGTGTCCTTCACAAGCCGCCCGTGTCTTCCCTGGTCGTATTTTAAGTTTTTCTTTAGCAGGGCAAGACACGGGTAGAGACACGACCGTTTCTCAGCCCGTGTCTTGAAAAAATTTAGGCGAAAAACACCAAAACGCCGCCGTTTTGCTTGGTTCCTTTTATAAAACCCTTACCTGACCCCCATTCGTTTATATCTCTTTCTCTCTATTGTTTCTCACTCTAAAGCACTCAAATCTCTCTCATTTTGATCCTCTAACACTTCTCCATCCTTCCTTGAGGTAAGATGATGATTCTCTCTTGGTTTTTCTTCCATTTTCATGCATTTATTGTTGTTGGGAGGTTGTTGAATGAAAATGGGTTTTGTTAGAGGTAGGGTTTTGAATTTTACTTGTTCTTGATGAATGTAGGTTAGATTTCTATTGTTTAATGTTGTATCTAGCCTAGGGGAGGCCAAAATTTTGATTGGTTTGGTGTTTTGGAGGAGAATGGATGTAGGTTGGTTTGTTGAATGTGTAAATTCGGATTTTGAGGAAGAATGGTTGATTTTTGTGTTGTTTGATGCTAATAGATGGCAGATTCATGTTTAGAGGAGTGATTAGAGGCATTGTGGATAGGTTAGAACGTTGGATTTCAGGCGGTTTGTGATTTGGGACGTTTTGGTGTAGTTTTTTGCTGAAAGGACTAAACTGTAATTTTACATAATTCTGAGTATATTGAGGACCAAAATTGATATTTAGCATTTTAGGGATTGATTTATAATTTTTGAGAGTTAGGGGACTAATTTGGAAATTCTGACTTTTTAAAAGATTGTTTAGTACTTTGAAAATATTTTGGGATTGATTTATAATTTTTTAAAATTTTGAGAACTAATCTATAATTTGCCAGTCTTGGGGAATAAAAGATAATTTTGCAAAATTTGAGGGACTCAATTGAAATTTTGGTTAGATTCAAATTTTCGAGGTTTCGGTGTTAGATCTTCGATTGAAATAGGATTTTCATCGTAGATCGAGTGTCTACATTTGCATTGCATATTATACATTCGGTACCGCCACAGTACCAGCCTTTGGTTTTTGATGTTTGTTATGTATGTATCTGTTCCAGCTTTCTATTCCTGCCAGCACGACTAGCCACCTAGTGGGACTTGACTGGAGTGTCAGCTTTGGACACCAGGTGAGAGAAATGACAGCTTCAGACACATAGGTTGTATCTTTAAACTTTATATAGTTTTTATTGTGTTAGGATATGACATGAAATCAAACTAATGATTATTTGGCTAATTAATAATTGGACTTATGCGATTATTAATAACCAATGTTTTGTTCTGATATGTAATATATATTGGTATATATATATTCTTCTGTAAAATATTAGAAAATATGATCTACATGCTTGTCTGTTAATATTATTCGTATATAATATTATGATATGGGACACCTAGCTATGAGGTATATAGTCTTTGGTATATATATATATATACACACTGTGATATTGGCTGACTGCATGATATCTGCTCTGGATGCGAACGTTTTGAAAAAAAAAAAGATTTCTAAAAGCTATTATATATGTAGTGTGTATACTATATTATACTAGTATATACGTGTGCGGTATCTTTTTGAATGGTTTCAAAACGGTCTTTGTGAGGCATGTATGAGGCAATCTGGAGTGTAGAGAGAAAACCAAAGCATTGCAAGAACCATTGGTACTAGATGCTGCCTGCGATCAATGGTTTCAACTAAATCTATAACAAATTATTAGGTAAGGATCATAGTGGTTGGAGTGATGATCAATTGAAGGAACATGCTCGAGAGGTATATTATCAAGATCATAAAAAACGTTTCAATTACGAGTACGTGTGGGTTCTTTTAAAAAACAAACCAAATTGGAAAGCAAACACTTATCTATCTACATTGTCGAAAAGAGCAAAAAACAACGAGAGTAGTACCTACTCAAGTTCATCAATTGCGAAAACCAACGATGATGAAGTGTGTCCTATTGGACAAAAGGAGGCAAAGGCTCAGTTAAAAAGAAAAGGGAAAGCAAAGGAAACTGCAGAAAAAAGGAGCGAAAGATTGGCATGGAATATGGAATGATTTTCTAGAAACTCAAAAGGAAAAAATTGATGATGGACAAAGACTGAGTGATGCTGCGGGAAAAAAAAAACTAATTATGAAATATTTACAAGGGATACATCTAGCATAACTGCGAAACAACTTGAGCATCACTGTAAGTTTTGCGATGCAATAAAAGCGAAATGGAGTATGGAATAGCCATTTTATGTCCTTTTTAGCACTAATTATATTGTAATACTTTTAGTATTTTGTTATTAATATTTAGACATTATTGTAATTTTCTATTTAATGAAATTGTATTTTCAATGATTAATTTTTAATTTTTGAGTTAAATTATATTTTAAATATTTACTCAATCAACCATTAAATTTTATTCTACTAAAATTACTATTTTAAATATTCAATTAAATAATAATTAAAAATAAATATTATATACTATAATTCCTAAAATAATATTTTAATTCAAATATTAAGTCACAAAATATTTATGTCAAATAAATATTTTTTATTATAATTTAGATGTTATAAATAAATGAAATAATTAGTGAAGTGATTGTGGGTCTCAGTGAGAGATTAATGCATTAGGGAAAGATAGTTTATTGAGTTAGGAGTTATTGAATTACTAATTTAGCAATCTCATCAAGCCCAAAATAGGTTGCAGCATTAGAGATGCTTTTAGACCTTATTTGCTTCTATTGCATGCTTAAAGTGGAGAAGTGCACCTCGGAAGGGCTTTGGTCATTTGCTGAGCATAGGTTCTAAGACAGTGGAAATTTTTTATGGTGGTTTGTAGGCCACCCAATTTGTAAGGTATTTTAATTTTAAATTGAATGGACTCACCCAGTGTGGAACCTTAGACCCTCTCTCCATAGAAATATGGCATATTTTGCAAAAGGAGTACCAATTGTTGGACTATTTCACAAGTTTTAAATTAATTATGATTATGAACAAAATATTAGAGATGAATAAGGTCAAATTAGTCAAGAAAAAGATGAGAAAGTCATGATCTCAAGTCGAGGAGTCAATCCACACACTCTGCTAATCGACTGGCAAGTGAAAAATTCAAAACAGAAGGTGCACTAAAACTGGTAGTCGACTAATGAGAGGCAGATTCAACAAAGTAAGCAGGTAGTCGACTGGTAGACCTTGGTAATCAATCGGTGGAGTCGTGATTAGCCTAAAACTGACTCAACAACCCTTTTTCATTGTGTATACCCAAGTGGACAGAAGTGCAACAAAGCCTGATTGTAACACCTCGCTCGATTTTGGTTGAACTTAAACACCTATACATTGCATGCACATATTTTACATTCATTGCATATGTATTTTTGTTTTATAATATAAAGTCCAAAAATTATATTTGGAATTGAGATACAAAGATAAATATTTATGCAAGTAGTTAGAGAATAATTACTAGGCACAATCGCATAGCTTTGATAAATGTTGATCAAAACTATAGTATTGAATTTATGGTTAAAAATGAGACATTATTTTATATAGGTATCAGATAAATGAAAGATGTGTTCACAAGTCAAACTCAATATCCTTGACATCATAATTGATTCAACCCTTAGCTCATGTTTCATTCCACAGCTGCCCACATCAATTAATTAAATTGATGATTGGAAAAACAAAAAAATTGAAGATAAGGGTGAGATTGAGTCGGCAACCACACCTCATACATAAAACGTTTTCATTGTTCCAAGCACACACACACTTCAGCCCTGTGTTTATTTTCCAAAACTTTCTTTATTCTTTTCTACTTCAAAATATAATCACTCAGAATGTCATTAACTGTCTATGGAAGCCTAACTCATTTCGCACACGCCTCGGAGATACAAATATTCTACCCAGACATTCATTTATCAAAACATTTATTTGATAAAATACGATATAAAAAAATAGTATGAATATAACACTATTAAAATAAATATGAAACATTCATAATATATTCAAAATCCAAAATACAAAAATATAGCCCAGTATCCCTATAGAAACTCGGTATGGAACTCTAACAACAAAATGTAAAAGTAGAGCCCGAAGGAGGGCATTCACTAAGTAGTAAAGAATGTCTCACTGGTGACGTGGTGCTGAACAGATGCTGAGCGTCAAAATATATCTGCCAAACATGCAAAGAAGATAGACAACAATAAAATAGGGTTAGGACCCAGTGAGAAAATAGTACTCCAGATTGTCTCATGTGTGCCTCACACAGACAGTTTTGAAAACCATTCCAAAGCCACACACGTATATATCAATATAATATATATACACACTACGTATGTAATAGCTTTCAAAAAACAT
Source organism: Flueggea neowawraea (assembly GCA_948243855.1). Lineage (NCBI taxonomy): Eukaryota > Viridiplantae > Streptophyta > Magnoliopsida > Malpighiales > Phyllanthaceae > Flueggea > Flueggea neowawraea. The sequence goes on from CAODLS010236879.1 coordinate 8,561, forward strand.
TTTACCAAAACGTTCGCATACAGAGCAGACAAAATGCATTCAGACAGTATCAGACAATATATATATATATAACATAGTCATAATATGGGACTAGAACAGAATGTACAGAATAGTATTGTGGACTCAGTCACTAGACAGAACAGAGCATGGATCTGGCCGAATACACGGCTACCGCTTTAGCACGACAACTAGGGTCTTCACAGAGTATTGATATATCAAATGTTACGTACCCCGTAACTAGGTGTCCCATATCAGAATATATTATTTACAATAATATAACAGGCAGTCATGCAAAACAGATTTTCATATTTTCAGAAAACATATATATATACCAATATATATTAGCAGAGTAAAACGTTGGTTATTACAAACTACATAAGTTTGATTAATAATTAGTCCAATAATTAATAGCTAGATTTCATGTCATATCTTGATACAATAAAAATGATATAAGTAGGAATACACAACCTATGTGTCTGAAGCTTCCAATTCCATCACCTGGAATTCGAAGCAAAGGATCCAGTCAGGCACCACTGGTAGGTGGCTGGTCGTACTGGCAAGAACATAAAGTTAGAACAGACATATCCATAACGGATATCAGAAAAAATGATGTTGGTAATGTGGCGGTACTGGATGAATGATATGCATATGTATATGCAGACGCTCAGAGATGCATAAACTCTAATATGAATGATAAACCATCATTCGCAACTCAAAATTCAAATCCCCACTTAAAATTATAGTTTGGTCCCCGACCAATGTAAAGTTACATTTTAGACCCCGAGACTCGACTAAGTTCTACATAGCCCTCAAAGTACTCTGGAATTGCTAACTAGTCCTTAAAGCAGTTAGAATTTTCAAATTAATCCCCCAACAATAAGAGGTACAAAGATGTGAAAATTACACATTTGGTCCCTTAAAATAAAGCCTCACTCGAGTAACCCAAATGGCTTACTCGAGTGACACCAACAGTAGCTTACTCGAGTAACCAGTGTTCATCACTTACTCGAGTGAGCCAACTGCTTACTCGAGTGAGACCCTGTCTAGATCATACCTAACTCGACAAAACCTCAATTTTATCAATGGAAATCAATACCCAACACCCACATTGAATCGACTCAAGCCCCTAAACTCAAATCTAGAGTCAAAATCATCAACACAACTCAGAAACACCCTAAATCAACCCAAAATGAATGAGTTTGAAACCCATTCACAAACATGTTCGATTTATGTGAATCCAAACGTACCTTATGTTTTAATGGACTCCTAAAGTCCCGAAATCACAACCATTAACTCCTATTCTAACAGAAACAACTTACATATGAACTTAGAAGCATTCATTCAAACCCTAAAATGCACATTCATGCAAAATGAAGGAAAATGAAAGAATGAGAGGTAGAGAGACGTAATCTTACATCAAGAGACGTCTAGGAAGGAACGAGATTCAACCGAAATGGCTTCTGGATGAAATATGAGTGATTTGAGTGAGAGGGGATGGAATGAGATCGAAGAAGTCGGGTGAGGATATATATAGACCCCTGTCCAAAATGACATCGTTTCACGCACTAGTGCACATCTCACTCGAGTGACAGGCCATCTCACTCGAGTGACACCCCCCTCACTCGAGTAACACAAATGGTTACTCGAGTAACACGTTCCCAGGTGTCCATCATGTTCATCCCGAAATAAGGCTTACTCGAGTAACCAAGTGGCTCACTCGAGTAAGACCTAACAACTTACTCGAGTAATCCATGGTTAATGTCACTCGAGTAACACACAATAGCTTACTTGAGGAACACATCATAACACCATAAGTCACCCACTCAACACTCCAATCGATCGAGATCAACTCGGGGTAAAACCGAATGCTATAGAAAGCTGTATCGAAATCTGACGGGGTATTATATACTCTCCCCTCAAAAGAAATTCGTCCTCAAATTTCCAAACAAGCCAACTCAATGCTAGGATCAAACCTAGATCTCCAAATCAACTAATAAATCATAGAACACCGATATGTGAATCTAAGACATTTCTAACTCATTCGAACTTAGGTATGCAGAGAATGATGCCAGAGTATGCAGAGACAGATACAGATGCAGAAATGATATGCATGGACAGAGACAGAACAAAATGCACAAATAGACAGAAGGGTACCAACCTAAGGGTCTGCAGAATCAAACAACTGTGGATATCTATGCCGCATCTCATCATCGGCCTCCCAAGTGGTCTCCTCAACAGAATGGTGCCTCCAAATCACCTTAAATGAAGCTTCTTATTCCAGAGTCTTTTGACCCGACGGTCAACAATCCTCATCATACGATAGATCGGGTCTAGCCTCTACTGACTGTGATGCTAGAACATGAGATGAATCTGAAATATACCTCCTTAGAAAGGAAATATGGAACACCGGATGAATAGAGGCGAACTGAGGCGGCAGTGCCAACTCATATGTCATGGCTCCAATGCGGCCTATGATCCCAAAAGGACCAATGTATCTGGAGCTCAACTTGCCATTCTTTCCAAATCTCATCACGCCTTTCATCGGTGAAACTTTGAGAAATACATGGTCTCCTACTGTAAACTTTAGATGTTTACGCTTTGGATCAGAGTAACTCTTTTGACGATTATGAACAGTCTGAATCCTCTATTGAATCAGCCTGACTTTTTTAGTAGTCTCCAAAATAAGATATGGCCCCAACGGTGCTCTCTCTTCTGCCTCGGCCCAACATAGAGGAAACCTACACTTTTTGCCACACAACGCCTCGTATGGTGCCATCTCGATACTCGAATGGTACGAGTTGTTGTATGCAAACTCTACCAGAGGCAAATGGGAATCCCAACTCCCAGTAAAATCTACAGCACAAGCTCTCAACATATCCTACAATGTCTGAATCGTGCGCTCGAACTAACTATCAGTCTGTGGATGAAAAGTTGTACTAAAATTCAGTCGAGTACCCAACTCCTCCTGCAGTTTACGCTAAAACTGCGATGTAAACTGAGGTCCTCTGTCCGAGACTATAAAGGTTGGCACACCATGCAAACATACAATCTTATCAATATATAACTTCAACAAGCGTGCTGCTCCATATGTCTTCTTGACAGGGAAAAAACGTGCTGACTTCATCAAGCGGTCAACAATCACCCAAATGGATTCATACCCAGCAGAAGTCCCCGGTAGTCCTACTACAAAATCCATCGTGATGCGATCCTATTTCCACTCTGGAAGTGGCATCTGCTGCAGTAATCCCAAAGGTCGCTGGTGCTCAAATTTAACATGTTGACAGGTCAAACACCAGCTGACGAACTCACTGATGTCCTTATTCATCCATTGCCATCAATATGACTCTCAAATATTCTGATACATCTTAATGTATTCCGGGTGTACAGAATATATGGAACTATGAACCTCCATCATAATCTGTTCGTGTAACCCACCTGAAGATGGTTCACACAATCTTAGTCCAAACCAAAGGACTCTAGAGTTATCAATGCTAAATCCCAGCACCTCAGCAGATTTAACCTTCTCCATCAAACTCAAAATCTCAAAATCCTCCTTCTGAGCCTCTCTAATACTGTCCAACAGAACATGCCTCGCCCCATAGTGACCAAACAATACTCCTGAGTCATCAAACTATAACTCAACTCTGAACTCAATCAGACGCTGCCACTCAGACACTACAGGTCGTCTCTCAACGAATATATGAGCTAAGCTACCCACCGACTTTCTACTTAGAGCATCGACAATAACATTAGCCTTGCTAGGATGATATGATATGGTTCAATAATAATCATTCAGCAACTCTAGCCAACGTCTCTACCTTAATTTCAGGTCTCGTTGCCCGAAGATGTACTTCAAACTCTTATGATTTGTGAAGATCTCAAAAATATCTCCGTACAGATAATGCCTTCATATATTGAGTGCGAACACCACTATCGCTAACTCCAGATAATGCACCAGGTAGTTATGTTTGTGCCTCTTAAGTTGTCTCGATGCATAGGCGATCACTTTGCCATGTTGTATCAACACACAACTCAGGCCAACTCTCGATGCATCGCAATACACCATAAAACCTCCAGAACCAGATGGCAACACCAACACTGGCGCACTGGTCAAATACTTCTTTAGCTTTTGGAAACTATCCTCACACCTATCAGACCAGACAAATTTGACTCCCTTTTTGCGTCAACCGAGTCATCGAGAATCTTAGATAAACCTCTTGTAGTACCCGGCTAAGCCAAGAAAAATCTGAATCTCCGTAGCGGTCTTGGGCCTCTCTCAATGAAGTACGACCTCCACTTTCTTATGATCCACCAAAATACCCTATCTCGACATCACGTGTCTGAGAAACGCTACCTGCTCGAGCCAAAACTTGTACTTTGAGAACTTAGCATAGAGCTAATGTTCTCACAAAGTCTGCAACACTGACCTCAAATGGTCCTCGTGCTCCTCCCTACTCATCGAGTAGATCAATATGTCAAAAATGAAGACAATGACGAAGCGATCCAGGTACGGTATGAACATCATGTTCATCAAATCCATAAATGTTGCGGGAGCATTCGTCAGACTGAATGACATCACTAAAAATTCATAGTGGCCATATCTAGTTCGAAACGCCGTCTTAGGAATGTCTTAACCTCAAATCCTCAGCTAGTGATATTCCGACCTCAAGTCGATCTTAGAGAACTATTATGCACCCTACAACTGGTCAAACAAATCATCTATCCTCAGAAGTGGCTATCGACTCTCCATTGTCACCTTGTTCAATTGACAGTAATCGATGCACACGCGAAGACTCCCATCCTTCTTCTTTACAAATAAGACCGGCGTACCTCAAGGTGAAACGCTCGGTCGAACAAACCCCTTGTCCAACAACTCTCTCAGTTGAGTCTCCAATTCCTTTAGCTCTGCTGGTGCCATCCGATATGATGTAATCAATATCCAATAGGTATCAGGCTGTACCTTTATAGCAAACTCAATGTTCCGCTCAAGTGGAAGTCCTGGTAACTCATCCAGAAATACATCAGAAAACTCCTAAATCATCGGTACATTACCCACTCTCAACTTTGACTCCTCAGGCTCAGCGAGCAAAAATGCCAAGTATGTCTCACAGCCTCAGCGGATCATCCTCTCAACTCTAACTGCTAACACATAACTCAGCACAACACTATCTCACTTACCTTGGTAGCAAAACTCAGCCTGACCAGACAGTCGAAAACACACTCTATTTACAAAGCAATCCAATGTATCATTTCAATCAGAGAGCCAATCCATCCCCAAGATGACATCAAACTCCCTTACATCCAATAGGATGAGGTCGGCTACCAAATCATGCCCACCAAAAGAGATCACACACTTTCGAACCCAAAATCCGTCATCATCTTACTATCTAGAGGTGACGAAACCTCTAACAACTTGTCCAATGGACGCAACACTAACCCAACATGCTCTACAAAATATGGAGTAATGAATGAATAAGATGCACCCATGTCAAACAATACACATGCTGGAGTACCAAAAACAGAGAGTGTACCAGTAACTGCAGCATTGGAGGTTTGCGCCTCCTGACGGGTGAGATGATAAAATTTGGCTTGCCCTCCTACAGGTGTACTATTCTGAGCTGCCTGGCCACGACCACTGTTCTGGCCAGCCTGAATGCGGCTCTCAGAATCCCTACTGGCTCCTTTACCAGCACCGGTACTGACTGTACCTGAACCTCCTACTGTAGACTTACCAGCCTGTGCCCCTGCACCAAGATTCACCGGAAACTCTGCTATCTTATGCCTCAGCTTTCTACCATAGAAACAATTTTCCGACGCCATGTTGCATACCCTAGAATGCCTCTTTTGCAGATCACACACTGCAGAATCAAGCTCATCGAGCTCTGTCCTCTACCCTGCCTAGCTGACTGTGCCATGCTAAGACTCTGAGTACTCTGACTGGGCCCCTACCCTCCAAATAAATGTCGGTGCCTCTGAATCGACTGAGCTCCCTGACTCCGGCCTTGATGGCCTCCAAAAGTACCCTCGATCTTTGCCCTTTTGGGCTCCTTCGGGTGTCACTCGTCTATATACTGCATCCCCCTAGCAGCCTCTGCAATCTTCCTAATGGTATATAGCTCTCAGGTCGCCACTATCCTACCAATAGTGGAACACAACCCCTCCAAAAACTTCCTAGCCAAGTCCTCATCTTCCTAACTCGATGGAGGTGCATAACTACTCAAGTCCTTAAATTTCTCCTCATACTCCGTCACCGACATACCAACTCTCTGATGAAAATCACTGAACTCATTCGCTTTCCTATCTTGAATACTATGAGGAAGGACAAACAAAACAAGCTTCTCATTGAATCAAGCCCAATTGAATCCCTCTCGAACCTTAAAACTCCTCCACCATCTCGCTGCCCGACCAGTCAGAAGAAATACAGCGAGTCTGACCCAGTTTGCATCATCAGTAATGTCTATAGCCTCAAAACAATACTCCACCTCTAGAAAGAAGTCATACGAATCCTCTCCTATCCCACCTAAAAATTTGTGTGGCTTGAGCTTATTGAATATATCCAACAGATCCTGCTCTATTCCCCCGTGGTACAACCACCGGAGCAACTACTGCAACCTCCTCCTGTTAAGGCTGCTGAACAGGCGGAACCTCAGGCTAAAATGATGCTGCTTTTACTGGCTGGACTCCAGCCACTGACCTGGCTGAACTCTCTCCAGAAGATCTAAATTGGAGTCATCTGTTGAACCATCTCCAACTAAGTGGTAATAAGCTGCTGAAGCTAGAGCTGCTGCTATGGTATAAGCGTTGCAACCTCTGACGCTCTATGTGAATCATGCAAATCTACTGCAGAATGAGCGGCGACCTTATCAGGCACTCGCCTAGGTCGACAATGACCGCGACGATCTATCGCTATAGATAACAGACAGACATATATGCATGCAGATGTTAGAATGCAATAATTTTCTTAGTACCATATCGAAGATCAAGGGATATACAGAGTAAATCAACTGACTCGATCAAAGATGCCTATGTTCCATACCGACCGAGACAATACAAAACCTAACGCTCATATACCACATTTGTCACGACCTGAGTTGGGCGGTGACTAGCGTACAAGGTGAACTGTCTATGGAAGCCCAGCTCATCTCGCACAAGCCTCGGAGATACAGATATTCTGCTCAGACATTCATTTATCAAAACATTTATTTGATAAAATATGATATAAAAAATAGTATGAATATAACACTATCAAAATAAATATGAAACCGACATAATATATTCAAAATCCAAAATACAAAAGTATAGCCCAATATCCTCACAGAAACCCGGTATGGAACTCTACAACAAAATACAAAAGTAGAGCCCGAACGAGGGCACTCACTGAATAGCAAAGAATGCCTCACTGGTGATGAGGTTCTGAACAGATACTGGGCATCAAAATATATCTGCCAGACATGCAAAAAAGATAGACATAAATAAAATGGGGGTCAGGACCTAGTAAGGAAATAACACTCAAGATTGCCCGCGTGCCTCACACAGATAGTTTTGAAAATCATTCAAAAGAGACCGCACACGTATATACTGATATGATATATATACATACTACGTATGTAATAGCTTTCAGAAAATGTTTTACCAAAACGTTCACATACAGAGCAGACAACATGCATTCAGACAATATCAGAGTATATATATATAGATAACAGAGTCATAATATGGGACTAGAACAAAATGTACATAATAGTATTGTGGACTCAGCCACTAGACAGAACAAAGCATGTACCTGGCCGGATACACAACTACCACTTTACCCCGACAACTGGGGTCTTCACAGAGCATCGATATATCAAAGGTTACGTACCCCATAACTAGGTGTCCCTTATCAGAATATATTATCTACAATAATATAACAGACAGTCATGCAGAACATATTTCCATATTTTTAGAATATATATATATATATATACCAATATATATTAGCAGAGTAAAATGTTGGTTATTACAAACGACATAAGTCCGATTAATAATTAGCCAAATAATTATTAGTCATATTTCATGTCATATCCTGACACAACAAAAACGATATAAGTAGGAAGACGCAACTTATGTGTCTGAATCTGCCATTTTACTCACCTGAAATCTGAAGCAAATGATTCAGTCAGGCACCACTGGTAGGTGACTGGTCGTACTGGCAGGAACAAAAAGCTGAAACAGACACATCCATAACATATATCAGAAAAAATAATGTTGGTATTGTGGCGGTACCAGATGAATGATATGCATATGAAGACGCTTAGAGATGCAGAAACTCTAATCTGAATGATAAATCACCATTCGCAACTCAAAATTCAAAGCCCACATAAAATTACAGTTTGGTCCCCAACCAATGTAAAGTTACATTTTAGACCCTGATACTCGAATAAGTTCTAAATAGCCCTCAAAGTACTCTGAAATTGCTAACTAGTCATCGAAGCAGTTAGAATTTCCAAAATAATCCCCCAACACTAAGAGGTACAAAGATGTGCAAAATTACACATTGGTGCCTCAGAACAAAGCCTTACTCGAGTAACCCAAAAGGGATTACTCGAGTAAGCCATATGAGCTTACTCGAGTAAGCCATATGAGCTTACTCGAGTAAGCCGTCACTTACTCGAGTGAGCCAACTACTTACTCGAGTAAGACCCTGCCCAGATCATACCAAACTCAATAAAATCTTGATTTCACCGATGGAAATCGATACCCAACACCCACATTGACTCGACTCAAGACCCTGAACTCAAATCTAGAGTCAAAATCATCAACATAACTCGAAAACACTCAAAATCGATCGAAAACAAATGAGTTTGAAACTCATTCACAAACATGTTTGATTTAGGTGAATCCAAGCATACCTTATGTGTTAATGGACTCCTAAAGTCCTAAAATCACAACCCTTAACTCTCATTCTAACAGAAACAACCTACATATAAACTTAGAAGCATTCATCCAAACCCTAAAATGCACATTCATGCAAAATGAAGGAAAATGAAAGAATTAGAGGTAGAGAGACGTAATCCTACCTCAAGAGACGTCTAGGAAGGAACAAGATCGAACCGAAATGGCTTTTGGACGAAATATGAGCAATTTGAGTGAGAGAGGACATAATGAGATCAAAGAAGTCGAGTGGGGGTATATATAGACCCCTGCCCAAAACGACACCATTTCACACACTGGTGCATATCTCACTTGAGTGACAGACAGGACATCTCACTCAAGTGACACACCCCTAACTCGAGTAACACAAATGGTTACTCAAGTAACGCGTTCCCAGGTGTTCATCATGTTCATCCCGAAATAAGGCTTACTCGAGTAACCAAGTGGCTCACTCGAGTAATACATGCCTCATCTCACTTGAGTAAGACCTAACAGCTTACTCGAGTAATCCATGGTTAATGTCACTTGAGTAACATGCAATAACTTACTCGAGTAACACATCATAGCACCATAAGTCACCCACTCAACACTCCAATTGATCGAGATTGACTCGAGACAGAACCGAACGCTACTGAGAGCTATATCAGAATCCGATGGGGTATTACACAGAAAACTCAATATAGCTAGGCTTAGACACGAGCATAAAATTTGAAGGATTATCAAGGTAAAGAAATTATATACTAGGCTCTATTTTCTTCCTATTTTTGATTTTTTTGAGATGGAATTTATGAAAAATTAAAGAACAAAATTTGTATAATTGTGTTTCTTATATATGTATGTAAAACGGTTTCATCCAATTTATTGTCGTTTGGTAGTTATGGTCATAAGAGTATGAATTGCCCAAATTTCAGATTCAGTAGGAACAGTCTATTTGAATGCTAATTTCGGGAACCTTAGAGACTCCACTTGGAAATGTATAAAACATGAAATTTTTAGATAAATATGTCTTCTAACATCATGTAAAATTAATCATGTAACAACCTTTTGTGTAGGGAGTTACACCTATTTAGATAAGATTGGTCATATCAGTTATTGTACTGGACACATCTTGATTCTAGATTCATTTGTAAATTCTACCAAGATTTATGTGTTATGATTTAGGTTTTGATATTTTTCAAAAACAAATATATGTAAATATAGAATTTAAAATAACAAACTCTTCTTGATTTGGATTTGTATAAATGAAACCATGAACAAAGCACTAAGGCAAGGTCTGTCTGCCTAGTTCCAGCCTATGGTCTGAATTTCTAAATTTATTCAAAATTTGTAAATAGAATTAGACAACTTGATTTGTACCCTTGGAATATATATGTGTCTAGTTTCTGAATCAGTTTATAGAGATCAATTTGGTGCTGAAATGAATGAATTAGGATTAAAAGACTAAATGATGCTCAATCTGTCCTGAAGAAGAAACAAAATAGCAATTGGTTTGAATTTCAAAATTCACTATAAATTATACCAATTAAATTAGGATGTATACTTTATATGCATATAACACTTGAGATATGTAATTGTAGATAAAATTAGTATCATGTTATTTGGAATTCAATAACTCCAAACGTGTTAATAGAACATTGATTGTTCAGTTGAAACAAGACTAAGAAAAGTAATATAGGGATCTGTTTTGGTATTTTTCCAACATTAGGTACCAAAAGTGTGATTTTTAGGATTCTGAATAATTGGAGGATTAGACTCAATACTTTGTGTATTTGAGGTTTAATTTGAAATTTTGGATAGTTGAGAATTGATTTGTAATTTTTTAATAATTTTGGGGACTAAAATATAATTTTGTAAAAGTTGAGAGACCAAACTGTAATTTTATGTAGAGTCTGATTTTCAAGACGAGAGCGATAGATCTTTGATCAAAATAGGTTTTTCATCGTTGAACGAGTATCTACATCTGCATTTTATAGATTCAGTAATACCACAGTACCAGTACCACATTTTGACATTACTCTGATATATCTTTTTCAGTCTTGTGTTCATGCCAGCAAGACCAACTGCCTACTAGTGGTGTGCGACTAGGTCATTTAGTTTTGATATCCAGGTGAGTGGGATGATAGCTTCAGACATATATGTTGTGTCTTCTAAAACCTTATGTTTGTGCAGTGCTCCGACCTCTGCATGAAATCTAGAATAATCAATGGTTTGACAATAATAAAATATGACCTATGTGAAAACTCTGCTATGAAAATCCTGTTTGGATGTTAATTGAAATTATGAAATAATTATCTTATTTTGAAACAAGTATATCTTCTGCTATAAATACTATATTAAGTAATTACAAAATATTTTCTGTAATAATTATTTTGTTCCGAAAATACTTATATTTTCTATAAATAATTGCCTGTTTTTCATGCTTATTTGCTTCTAAATATCTAAACTTCTGAAATTAGTTATTTTACTCTCATTTTATTTTATTATTATTAAATATATGTCTGCCTCATATGTTGACTGCTTATGTGCATCCGATCTTTGAAAAGGTGGTTGTTTTATTTTCACTTTTATTTATGTTATAAATTTTTTCTTTGAGTAACACACACACACACACACACACACACACACACACACACACACACACACACACACATATATATATATATATATATTATGCCAAGTGGTACAACCACTATTTCGTATATGTTGCTGCATTTATGAGTTCTACAAATAAATATCATTAATTTATTTCTTCTTCCGTATATCTATTATTTTGAATAGTTATTTAATTAATCTAATTATTCTGACTCGGGATATCTAACTACGGGGTACGTAGCCTTTGGTATACCAATGCCCTATCAAGACCCTACTTACCGGAGTAAAGGGGTGATCGTGTGTCCGGCCAGATACACATACTTTTCTGTCTTGTGGCTTAGTCCACATTACTATTATGTCTGTTATGGTCCCATTATCTGACTCTGATATATATGTATATATTTTTCTGTTTTTGATCCCCTATTAAACTGCTCTGGTATGATAACAATTAATGTCTGGATATAATAAATATTGAGAGTCTGTTTTATTGCTTATTCCCACATTGTGTATATGTTCTGGAGTCTGACGGAGTATATCTTGCTAAAGCCCGTGAAGCTCATGGATATACTCTTTGATCAGTTCTGTCTGTTTCAACTTTGAGACCCTATAGGTTATTGTTTGAGCTCCCCTAAGACTATCAACTGATAGCCCTTTTGAGCCAAGTACCGTGCATGCTCTTAGGGCTGCTAGTTTATTTATGATCTAATCTTGTCAGCACAATTTTAATATAATATGGGTGTATGATCAATGATTATCAAATCTATTAGCTCCATATATGATAGTAACATAAAATTCTGTATAATCTGTATAAGGTGAATTTGTATCTATGCATGTAGCACACTTTATCTGCCTTCTGATATATTAACAGTTATGTTTGACTGTATGTTATTTGTATTTTGTGCGAAATGTTTTCGCAATGGATTTCAAACTATTATCAGTGTATATACAAGTGTATACTAAGAGTATATGATTACATACATGCATGTGGTATTTTCAAAAAGATTTTCAAAATAGTTTATGTGAGGTCCTAGAGGCAATATGGAGTGTCGTTTTCTCACTGAGTTTACTCACCCTTCCCTTTAACATTTTTTAAGTAATTTTGTTGATAGTGATCTTTCGGGCCCGAACAAAAGTGGCAGTGAGCGCCCTTTTGTTCGAGAACTGATTATCTGTTTTGTTAGTTGTTTCACACCAGGATACTTGTGGATAATATTGTTTTGTAGTATTATTTGGCATTTAAATATGATTTCTTACTTACAAATATTATTATTATGAACATTTAAGTTTTAAAAAAAGTTGGATTTCTACTTAATTATTTGAAATAAATGGTTTTAGAATTTTTTTGCAACAAATTTTTGGGTATGAGTTCTATATTCTGAGGCTTGTACAAGATGTGTTAGGCCTATGGTTAGGTTCGCCTCGTACGCCGATCATATTCCGAAACGTTGTGACACTGGTAATCGACTAATAGAGTTTGACATCCAAAAAACTTCATGATTGAATTTCAAGGGATTCCTATGCTATTCCAATAGTTAAAACAATGGAAAAATCCATGGTGGTCCCTGATGTTTGTTGTATTCTCCTTTTCAGTCCACAAGTTTGAAAATTAGCCGCTCCAGTCCATCGCTCCTAACTCTGTTAGTCAAATATAACGAAAATTAGATGTGGCAAATGGATATTTTTTGGCCATTAAATCTTGAAATTAGTAGGTCCATGTGACACATCAGATGTTCATTATATTTGACTAACAAAATTAAGAGTGATGGTCTCAAGTGGTTAATTCCAAACTTGTGGACCGGAAGAGAGAATACACCAAACCTCAAGGGCCACCATAGATTTTGTTGTTAAAAAAACTTCAAACACCTTTAAGACTCTACAAAAGGGACTCCAAACTTCAGAATTAAGTGTCTTACAATCGGTTTATTAAGCTTATATTCACCATTTTTGATAGCTCTCAAAAGAGGTCAAAATTAGTATAGTGTGTGTAGTTTGTTCTTAATCTCTTATCTTAATGTCTACCATCATTGTGAGTGATTTATTAACACTTTGTGTGTGAAAAACGTTTGTTGTTAACCTTAGAAACAATATTATAAGGGCTTTAGAGGTGTGAGCCTAGAGGGAATAAACTTTGGTTAGGCTTTAGACATAGGCACGGTTTGGCCAAATAGCTATAATTGCTTGTGTTGTTTCTTTGCTTCTTTACAAGCTTCTGCATGCCACCTACTCCAATACAAATGATTATGAGTTAGGGGATTTAGACATCAAAGGGATGCTGATAATAAAATGTGGTCAAGTGATAAAGCCCTCAATGTGCCAACTCAAGTGGGCATCAATGTAGGGCCACACCTTTTAGTGCCATAACACCGAAATTCCCAATAAGCTAGTTATAGCAGGAGTGGTTAGGAGGGAACAATGGAACCCTGAGATTGCAATGGTAATGATTGGTTAAGTACAAAATGATTGCAACTTCACAATGGCTTTTTTCAAGCTCGCTCCATATCATAAGAAAAGAACAATACATTCAAGGAAAACTTATACATCAAATGGCTCATCAAATGAAGTGAATAAAAGATATCATTGCTGACTATCTCTTTAAAGCCAATCATTGTGTCATTAACCCATTGAAAGTTGAGATCCCACAACTACCATGTGGAGAAGAATAATATAAAAAATTTCCAAGATGATGATGAAACAGATAAAGGAGGCGACGAACCCTCTTTGGCAGTATGAAACATGTTTCATTTATGCATTTGCATTTGGTTTGGGATTTATGTGTTGAGTTTAATTTTGATGATGACAATAAAAAATCCATGAAATATGAAAGAAGTTGAAAAGTTGGTGCAAAGGGGCGGATTACATGCATTACAAATGCAACGAATTAGTAAAGCATGCAGAAGGTGACTTCAGCACATCATAGAAGTGTTAAACTCATAATTGGCGAAGTCCAAATGAACGTTAATGTTTGTCTCTCTACCTGGCTCGAGTCTCGCAAGGTTGCCTGAATAGTTACACACGTAATGGGTGACTTAAGCATAAAAAAGAAGAGCAAAAATTAGCTGAATCTTTTTGGTCAATCTGAGAGAAAAATTACACACGCAAGGTTTGGTTATGCGTGCAAAGAAGATAAAGGTGCAATATTGGAAGAATGGACTTAAGCATGTAAGTGAGAAAGATTACACACGTAATGCAGACGCAAACAAAGTCTGACTAACCGTTATGACGCTCCTTGAGATTTGAATTTGATTATTCCGTTGATGTAAGAGAATATTGAAGGTGCAATCTTGGAATATTTGTTAAGTACTTAAGTGTCCGAGTTAAATGCTTAAGGTATGCAATTATTGGTGCCCAAAATTTTCTTAAGCGCGTAAAGGAGAGGCTAAGCACATAAAGCATCAAGTGTAATTGTTGGTGTGCTCCCTAGAAGTCTACTATGCATCAAATTCACATAGTTAAGCATGCAACTTGGTGACTACGTACGTAAAGCTCTGAAGATTTCAAGAGTTACGCACGTAATGTTGATGACATCATGTTTGTGTAGATTTTTCATTTATTTCACATCGGCTATATTCTTGATTCCAATGGTCACAAATTTCAAGAAGGCTATAAATAGACGTCTTCATCATCAAAAGAAGTGAGAGAAACCTTGGCTACACTTTGCTATCTTTATTTCTCATTTTGTTCTCTCATTCTCTAATTTATATCCACTCTTGTTATTTTTATTTGCTATCATTGTTGGGTTGGGTTGAGCATAAAATATGTGTTTAGGAACACAATTTGTAACAATCAAAATATTTGATTGAGGGTTAGATAGGTTTTCTTATTAAGCCTTGAAAAACAAGAGTGTGAAAGGTTTTCCTTGTTTTGTTTCCTTGGAAAAACAAGAGAGTGTAGGTTTCCTAGATTGTTTTCTGTAAAAACTAGAGGTTGAAAGTTTCCTAGTTTTGTTCCTACAAAAAATAGATGTTGTAACAGTTTTTTGTTGAGCCCACAAAAATAAGAAGTGTAACTAGTTTCCCTCCACCCGGAATTGATGAGGAGAAAGTAGATTAAAATTCTCGATGGGTACTAGAGGAGTGGACGTAGGTCAAGGAGGATCGGACCGCTATAAATCGGATTTGTTTTCTCTTCCCTCAATTCCTTTATTTTACCTTGCACTGCAATTAAATTGTGTTTGGATTGTATTTTTGGTTTTGAGTTGCTTCCACATTATTTTTCTGTATTGTGTTCAAAAGAACTTATAAGAGCTTTGCTCTTTGTTTTGTTTTGAAAAATATTTTCAACAAGATTTTAAAGTTGCTTAAAATCCAATTCACCCCCTCTTGGATAACCATCTTGGTCCAACATCATGCAATTTTATTTTTCCTTTGTATTCTAGTTTTTAAGTTGTCACGACCTAAAATTGGACCATGACCGACATATGAGGTGAATCGTCTAAGGGGGCTCGACCCATCTCATACAAGCCTCAGAGTTCATAACTTATAACCAAAAACCATTTATTATTAAACGGATAATTAATCAAATTAAAACAATTAAATAAATAAAAGATTTAAAATAATTTTCTTAACTAATATAATAAAACATTTTCATAATATCGAAATATAGAACATATTTATAACCAAAGCTCACAGATAACCCGGTGTGGAGCCTCTAACAATAGGGCACTCTTTGCTGTCAAGGATACTTCACTGACTATGAAGTATCAGATGACTACTGTCAACAAATCCTGAAAACAAATTTTAAAAACAAAATAAGAAACACAAAAGGGTCAGAACCTAGTAGGGATAACACTTCAGGCTTAATGCAAATTATTTTAAAAATATTTTTAGAAAACACCACACACATGTATCCATTGTACACTATTAGTATACACTTGTATTTCTTTCACATAATAATTCAGAAATTCCTTTTTAAATCCTTTGCAACAAAACATATTACAGACAATCATATATATTGAATAAACAGGATAAATAAAATATTTATTACTTTATCTTTAAAAATAATTGATGAGAACTAAATTCAAATACTTGTCGAAAACATAATTTAACAAATAGAGTTACTAAAACTCTAAAACATATAATGTTAAAATTTCTAGGAAAACATTTACCAAAATGTTTACTTTCAAAACAAACAACATACCAACATACATATAAACATAATTTTAATATATATATATATATTATGATCAATTATGTTAGGGGTTAGGGGGTTAGGGGTTCGGGTTTGGGGTTTAGGGGTTTGGGGTTAGGGCTTAGGCTTAGGGTTTATAGGGGTTTAGGGGTTAGGGTTTAGGGTGTAGGGTTTAGGGTTAGGGGTTTAGGGTTAGGGTTAGGGTTTAGGGTTTAGGGTTTAGGGTTAGGGGTTTAGGGTTTCGGGTTTAGGGGTTCGGGTTTGGGGTTTAGGGGTTTAGGGTTTAGGGCTAGGGGTTTAGGGGTTTAGGGTTTAGGGTTAGGGGGTTAGGGTTTAGGGGGTTAGGGTTTAGGGTTTAGGGTTTAGGGTTTAGGGTTTAGGGTTTAGGGTTTAGGGTTTTAGGGTTTAGGGTTTAGGGTTTAGGGTTTAGGGTTTAGGGTTTAGGGTTTAGGGTTTAGGGTTTAGGGTTTAGGGTTTAGGGTTTTAGGTTTTTAGGGTTTTTAGGGTTTTAGTGTTTTTAGGGTTTATGGTTTAGGGTTTATGGTTTAGGGTTTAGGGTTTAGGGTTTAAGGGTTAAGGGGTTAGGGTTAAGGGTTAAGGGTTTAGGGTTTAGTGTTTAGGGTTTAGGGATTATGGTTTATGGTTTAGGTTTTATGTTTTATTTTTTATTTTTTATTGTTTATTTTTTATGTATTTTGTTTTTTTTTGTATGGTTTAGGGTTATGGTTTTTTGGATAAATATTTAAG
>CAODLS010236960.1:0-13213 GCA_948243855.1 Flueggea neowawraea
TTGTTAACTATATAAGGGGGGTTTGGGAACGTCTTGGGAAGCCTTTGAACTCTGTTGTAAGCCATTGTGCTTCTTTTGACTCTGAATAGTAGAATTATTTGTGCTCTGCCTGTGGACGTAGATCGGTTATTGGTCGAACCACGTAAATCTTATGTTCTTGTGTAATTGCTCTTTGTTCCGTGTTATCTTCTATCGTCCGATTTTCTGACAATATAATATAAGATTGTAGTAATACACTCTTTAATCCATTGTCACCATGTCCCGGAAAAACCAAGCCACTGTAAGACTTTGAGCAAAAATACCCACTCAACATAATCATACGCCTTATACATGTCTAACTTTAGCGCCAAACTCCTCACTCTTCCCTTTCTTCCTTTCTTCATCGCATGAAAACATTCATGTGCTATGACAACGTTGTCTTGAATAGCTCTTCCCAACACAAAAGTTGTTTGTTGAGGCGAAATAATCCTTTGTAGCATCGGCTTCACGCACAAGACCAACACCTTGGACACAATCTTATATGCCACATTATATAATAAAATGGGCTGGAATTTCTTTATATACTCAAGAAACTTTGCCTTTGGAATGAGTACAATGTTAGTGTTATTAAGCTCCCTGAGAAGATGGCCATTTCTAAAGAAACTCTGGACTGTCTGTAAGACAACCTATTTGACGATATCCCAGTTTTGTTGGAAAAAATGGGTTGCATATCAGTCAGGCCCTGGGCTTTCAAACCCTTCATATTGAAACAAGCCACTTGATGTATCCTATTTTTTACATGTCTAATTAAGCAAGATTTTACACAATTTTTCCTTACAAATGAGCATTTATTGTTTAATTTATACATTCCATGTGATTTGTGTATGTCGGAATCAATTTGAATGAAATCGGAGTGAAAATGTAGAAAACGAAAATGAAGTGAAATTTTAAGGAACCAAAGACGTGAAGAAAAAGTGGCCAATCACGGTTATGAAGCTAACCGTGACCAAACCAGAGCAAACCGTGAACCATTCACGGTTGGCCATCATGGCCATGATTCGAATCAAATCAAGATCATGAATTAGTGACGGCCAAGGCATCACGGGCATGACTCAAGGATGTGAACCAATTACAGTTCAAATCACAAGTGTGAGGAGCTGACTGTGACCACCTGACCAAATTGCCAATCCAACCAGTGACGACTCATGATAATGAGCCAGACCGTGAACTCCTTTACTTAGGCTGTGAACCAATCACAGCCAAACATCATGACTGTGATTGGAGACTATGACAGTGTAATTTGAAGAGAGAGAAAAGACACAAAATTACAAAAAGGTGGAGACCAACGACATTTGTGGAATAATTCTTGTAGGATTTTCTTGTGCCATGTAAGGCGTACAAATACCCTTTTATTACTCATTTTAGGGGGATTACATCATAGCGTTAAAAACATTCTTTTTAGACTTTTCTTTCTCAAGAACGTTTGGCATTTCTCTTGAATTAGGGTTAAGGAAAGCTAGAGGAAATAAAAAATACCCAAGGTTTCCTTGTTGGGTATTATTGATCAAGGCTTGGGTTTGGTTTTCTTCAACCTTTTTTCTTTTGTATTTGGATTTTTATGATGTTTTTAATGGATATCAATGTTTTTATATTTGATTTCAATATGATAGCTTAATTTTCTTAGTTTGGGTGTAGAGATGTAAGCTAGGAATGACGATTTTGTCATGCTATTGATTGGGTTATTATGCTTATTGATGTTTACTGCTTATTGCTTTGTTTGGTTGGTTTGATGAGTTGTTATATGTGATTATGACTTGGATTGACCAACTTTGTCAAGACCCATTTTTGGACCATAACTGGCGTACGAGGCGAACCATCTAAGAAAGCCTGACCTGTCTCGAACAAGCCTCAGATAACAGAAACACTCTACCCAACATATTCCATTGTTAAAATATTTGATAAAACGTTCATTAACCAAAAACAACATATGAATATAATCATAATTGATATATTAAAATATATTGGTAATTATATCAAAATAATAAATAAGTCAGTGGGTAAAATCATATAAAATATACCAAGTATCCAAAATACAAAATAACAACGCAGGAACCCAACAACATCTCGGTGCGAAGCTATATATTAAAACAGAATAGATCGAACAAAGGACATCACTAACCAAAAGATGCATCACTAGTGTCCAAGATGGGGTGTAGTTTCCGAAACCGAAAACTGTGAACCAACTTCTTTGGAAGTCGAAAGAGATGTTGGAGAATTAATTGTAGCTGTTATAAGATAAAGCAACCCTTGCATTTAATGTTCTAATAAAGCCTTTAACTCGTGTTAGCAAAACATGTAACTCAATCTATCCATTTGAAAATTGAGAGTTTTGGAGCTCTAAATCGAGTTGGCCAACTCCCTAACTCGAGTTATCCATAAATGTTATTGTTGGAGCCGCCAACCCTTGAATTTTGAACTTTGATCTTGTCAGTACTAGGCATAATCATTTTGTCTTCAATGATAACTCGAGTTATCTAACTTGTAACTCTAGTTAGCCTTCATTCTCATGATTATGTTTGATCGAACGAGTTGTGAATGATGATACTCAAGTTGCATTTCTGCCTCTGATGCTATGATTATTTAACTCTAGTTAGGTCATTGTGTAACTCGATTTGAATGGCACATGAACAACTTGAGTTGTATATTTTCTTAACTTGAGTTGGATCATTTGAAGTTCAACAAAACTCAAATCTGGATGCCCCTGTTACTCGAGTTGCTTATTGTTTAACTCGAGTTGTATACCCATTGGATCACTCGAGTTGCCTTTTTGAATAACTGGAGTTGTTGACCCCTTGAATAACTAGAGTTGTATCTTCAATAACTCGAGTTGAATATTTGCACCTGATGGTATAAATTTTCTTCTTCACTTCTGGATGCTATGGTTGCTTCTATAACTCGAGTTGGACGAATATGTAACTCGAGTTAGCCTTGAACGAATGTTCAAGTATCAAACCCATTTTTATTCATCATCAAAACACAAAGGGATCCAAATGTTAAACATTTTTTGTTCAAAAATCTCCCCTTTTTTATGATGACAAAACATGAAAGATTTTGATACTCCCCCTTAGTATGTGCATATATCAAAGATAAAAATTGTTGGAAAATTGATGAAAGATTTACCCTTGTCACAAAGTTTAGTGCATATTCAAAATATCTCAACTTCAAACTACCCCTTATAAAACATTTTCGCATTCAAACTCCCCCTTAATAACACATTTTCACCAATATAATTCAACTCAATTTTCACCAATCTCATACTCAAATCAATCAACAATTTTCATTAAGAACATATTTCAATAATCATCAAGCTGTATTCAATCAACATTCATTAAACTCATCAAGTCACATTTTACTCCTCCTTTTTGTCATCAACATAAAAGGGAAATAAACAAATATCATTAACATCCATAAGAACATGAATGACAACTAAATATCCATTCATAGATGAAACATCTAAATAGGCTTACAAATTAGCCAAATATAACATAACAAAATCACCAAATTAGGCTTACAAACTAGCCAATATAGCATTCACAAGTTAAAACACATGCTAAAAAGTATAAAGAGTGCATGAAATGCATGAAATGCTGATCCTAATGTCCAGGCCAAATCATGGAGACAGTGGCGGTGGGATGGCATCATTGTTAGTACACTGATCTTCCTTCATCCAAGTCCATATGTCACTTACAAATCCTTTGATTGCTTCAATCATTTCAGTAAGCTTGTCAACTTTGTTTTCAAGAGCTTGAAATTTAGGAACACTAACCGAAGCCCTAGATGAACTTGCTTCACTAGCACCCATTCTAACATTTCTAGAACCACCTTGAGTGCAATCAATTGGAGGAGGAATACGGTATTGGTATATTGAGTTAACCAAAACATTTGAGTATAATCTCAATTTGTTGTCTTAATCATTTTGGATTTATTGTAAATCCAAGAATGTGGCACTTGTTGATACTCATATCCCGACAAATCAACGTCTTGTGCTTGGAGAATTCTTGTAATTATTGTAGCATAAGGTAGTCTATATTTCCTTTGGTTATTTTCATAGGATTTCTTGAAGAATTGCTTTCACTGGTTTTGCATTCTCTTGATGATAAGAGCTGGAAAATTGACGTGATTTTGCCTAATCACGTGCCACAAAATTTCAATGTCTAGGGCCGTCACATGATTTTGAGTGTCCTTCTTTGGTGTTATACTTCTATTGACGGCATAGTAAATCATACGCAAATCTCCTTCAAAATCAGTCGCCTCAAGATCAACAAATGGACCAACTTCAACTACAACCCAGGATTTGAAATAAGCTATAACTTTCTGTAGCCGAAACTCTTCACCAAGAATTGATTGTTGATCCTCTTCCTCGTCACTATCTTGTGCATTTTCTTCAATAGGAGATCCTCTTAGGTACAACTCCACCTTCTGAAATGTTGAATAAGTTACATAGAAGACTTTCCAAAATAATAATGCCTCTACCACAAACCTGAGTGCGAAGAACGATACCTTGTTCCGCTGGCCATTTAACTTCATCAATGTTGGCATAAAATTCTTTTACTAAGTCCTCATATACAACATTTCTATAGCCCAATAAAACACTAATACCTAGAGGCCTAAAGACTTCTTCCAAATCATATCTAGCATCTTTCAAGGAAGCATAATCGAAAATGATTGTAGGAAATAGTTTTTCCTTATATGTTACCTAGTGATAAACTTCTTATGTTAGATGAGAGATAAACCGAGAATCAAGTGGCAAACCCTCAATAGGAGCCGAAGAACGCGAACGCGATGGTCAAGCCATTGTGCTTCGTGAATTTTTGCATCTCAAAGGAGGAGATGGTGTTACGGAGTCTAAAGAATCACTACTTTGTTCTAATACACGCCTTTGAACCATAATTTTCTTCCTGTGAGCCATTTTTCAGAAATCTAAAGTTAGGGTTTAGTTAGGGCGGATGAAATTTTTTTTAAAGATTTAAAGTGATTTTGATGGAATGGAGAAGTGAAATGATGTTGATGAAGGTTGAAAATGGTTGGAAAGTGATGGGTTTAGTCAATTTTGGTTGGGAAGAACTCGAGTTAGAAAGAGAGAGAAGAGGAGCTCTACAGTTTTGAAAAAAAAAGGTGTGAGTTCTGTTCTGAAAGACGCATTTTTAAAGTCACATGAACATTTTATAACTCGACTTACATAACCACTAACTCAAGTTATTCAGACCTTGTTCAACTCGAGTTACTCATTCTCATTACTCGAGTTATCTTGACCTCTTTTAACTCGAATTACTCTGTATCCCTAACTCGAGTTGTTTAGCACCCACACAACTCGAGTTTCTTGTCCATTAACTTGAGTTAAATTTTTTCAAAATTACCCAGTATGCTCAAATCAGCCCAATAACTCGTAGAACGAAATACCTTACCCTAGTTAACCACTGTTACAACCCATATCTTCAATTTGCATCAAATGACCATTGCCAACACTTTGCCACCACACTAATAGATAGAACCATGGACATTTGTAGATCATTTTAATGTGAATGAATGCAAGTGAATCAAATAAATAAATCAATTAAACACTCAATTCAATCATACCAAGTCTTCTACAAATTGAAGAAAATTTTTCACCATCTAAAGGTTTTGTAAAAATGTCAGCTAATTGGTCTTCGATTCTAACAAACTCAAGCATAATATCACCATTTAACACATGATCACGAAAGAAATGATGTATAATGTCTATATGATTGGTTCTAGAATGTTGAATGGGATTTTTCTAAATATTTATGGCACTAGTGTTATCAAACTTAATAGGAATTTTTTAAATCATAATACTATAGTCTTATAGTTGATGTTTAATCCAAGGAATTTGTGCACAACAACTATCCGCTGTGATATATTCTGATTCAGCAGTAGATAGCGAAACACAATTTTATTTTTTAGAAAACCATGAAACTAATGCATATCCTAAAAATTGACATGTACAGGATGTGCTCTTTTTATCTAATTGATTACCACCATAATCCGCATCCGAATAACCAATAACATCAAAATTATCACATTTGGGATACCATAAACCAACAAAACGAGTATCAATAAGATAACGAAACATATGTTTAACAACAATCAAATGTGATTCCTTAGGACATGCTAGAAATCTAGCACATAAATATACACTATGCATTATATCTGGTCTACTAGCAGTAAGATAAAGTAGGGAATCCATCATACCTCTATATAGCTTTATATCCATGAGTTTCCTCATATTATCCTTAATGAGTGTTGTTGTTGTGCTCATAGGTGTGCTACAAGCTCTTGCATTCTCCATACCAATTTTTTTCAAAAGATCTCCAATATACTTTGATTGGTTGATAAAGAAGCCATCTTTTAATTGCTTGATTTGCAAACCGAGAAAGTATTTCAACTCTCCCATCATGCTCATTTCGAATTCCTTGAGCATATCTTTGGCAAACTCTTCACACAAACACTCATTAGTAGCACCAAATATAATATCATCAACATATATTTGCACAACTAACATGTCATCATTTTTAATTTTAATAAATAGTGTTGTGTCAACCTTCCCTCTTCTAAAACCTTTTTCAAGAAGAAAAGTACTAAGCTTTTCATACCAAACTCTTAGAGTTTGTTTCAAACCATACAAAACCTTAGCAAGTTTGAACACATGATTTGGAAATTTTGGATCAATGAAATCAAGAGGTTGTTCCACATACACTTTCTCTTTCAAATAGCCATTTAAAAATTAATTTTTCACATCCATTTGATAAAGTTTAAAGAATTTAAAACATGCAAATGCACACAAAATGGATTTTAATCTAGCAATGGGACCAAATGTCTCATCAAAGTATATTCCCTCTTCTTGGTTATAACCTTGTGCAACAAGTATAGCTTTATTCCTTATTATTCTATGATGTTCATTGGTTTTGATTCTAAATACCCATTTAGTTCCAATGATAGTCTTATCCTTAGGTCTAATAACTAGTTCCCATACACACTTTCTTTCAAATTGGTTAAGCTCTTCTTGCATGGAAATATACCAATGTTCATCATTCAATGCAATATCAACATTCTTAGGCTCTATTTGAGAAACATAGACAACATTACCAATATCAAGAAAAGTGGAAGGTCTAGTTGTTACCTCTTTTCATATATCACCAATAATTTTCTATTTTGGGTGATCTTTTGCATATCTCCATTCTTTTGGAAGGTCTTCATGTTGTTGTTGTTGAGCATCTTGATGACTATATGATTTTTCCTCATTGGAATGTTTGCTTTCTTGATTCTTGTTCACTTTTTCATCAATGCCAAACTCATCCATTTTGTTGACAATATCTATATCATCATCATCATCATCACAAATGCTTGACAAAAAATGGTTAGATTCCCAAACACAATATGTATAGACTCTTCAAATTTAAGAGTTCTTTTATTAAAGACTCTATAAGCTTTGCTAATCAAAGAATAACCAAGGAAAATAGCTTCACCCAACTTTACATCAAATTTACCAAGATTTTTTTTCCATTATTAAGAACAAAATATTTGCACCCAAATGCATAAAAATATGAAATGTTAGGCTTTCTTCCTTTCCAAAGCTCATATGGAGTTTTCTTAAGCCTGGAATGAATTAGTGTCCTATTTAATATGTAGCAAGCGGTATTGACCGACTCGGCCTAAAAGTATTTAGGAAGATCATTATCATTTAACATGGTCCTAGCCATTTCTTTTAGAGTTTGATTTTTCTTCTCAACAACACCATTTTGTTTAGGAGTTCTAGGTGCCAAAAAGTTATGTTCGATACCTTGTTCATTACAAAAGCTTTCAAATGGCTCGCAATCAAATTCCCTTCCTCCATCACTTCAAATAGATACAATTGTGTATCCTTTCTCGTTTCGCACCTTTCTAATAAATTTAGTGAATGCATGTGGTAGGCAGGCAAGCTCACCTATCGTTTGTAGTACGCGGACCTGAGTACCGAGTGTCGTATCCTATAGAGACTAAGAGTACTAGTAATAACTCTCTCTCTATTATCTAGCCTACAAATTAAATAGGCATTAATAAACACAAAAGGAATGGAGACACGCCAACACAGCAGCACAAAGGGAGTTTAAGAACCGGGCAATCAAGGGTAACAGTAGCACCTAGATGTTGAATTCCCCTAGGGCTACCTAAGCAAAACCGACCTCGTCACTAAGTCACTTGTTCATACAATTCGACCATAGGAATTCCTAACATATTTTAACCTCTCTCTCAAGTCAGTGAACATCTAACGTCAAGTTGATTAACCGGAATCTCTTGCTAATTAATACCCCCACGTTGCATTAACAAAGATTAATGAATTTCCAAATTAAGTTTGACCTTAATCCGAAAGATTTACATCGACCTATCTCTAGGTTTGCGTGCAACTCTTCTCACCTATGAGCGATTCAAAACACACGATAAATCTCTTGATTACCACGCATGCAATCAATTGTCGAATCAAAACACCTGTAGAATCAATCCAACAATACAATATTGTATCATGGATGAGTCTCAATTCATGAACAAAGCAACAAAATAACAAAACCCAATCACAAATTCATCCTAGGGTTCATCACATCTAGATGCATACAAGATTAGTTCATAATTGCAGAGAATAAAACAACAAGAATGAATGAAAACCAAGAGAGAAAGAGGAACCCATTGAGAATCCTCAAATCTTCAAGAAATCCTCCTAAACTTGACGTAATCCTCTCCAAAGACCTTCTCCCATTGATTCCTAGCTCTCCAACTCTCTACAACTTTGTGTTTTTGTACAAAATGGCAGCCCCCCTCTCATTAAGGTTTGTTCCAAGCTTAAAAGTGCCAAAATGGTGTGTTCTGGTAAGACACGGCCTGATAAGGACATTACACGGCTGTGTCCTTGGTTCCCAAACCGTGTCTTGCTTTAAAACTTTGTCGTTTCACCAATTTGATGTGTTTGACTCCGAAACTGGCAAGACACGGACACAACTTTAGTTACACGGTCGTGTCTTGGATTTCCTAACTATGTCTTTTTAGTGGAGATGCATTTGGTTCTGGCTAGAAGGACATAGACATAAATGAATATTATATGGTCGTGTCTTATGATGACATGTCGTTTCTTTGTTTTCCACTCTTGTTTTGCATCCAAACGCACGTTTCGAGTTGGGCTAGTCACACACGGACACAACAAGACCTTCCACGCCCGCGTATTGGCTTCCAAGATCGCGTCTTTTCAGTGGTGCCCCAAACTTCATCGTTTAATATCTGTTTTGGTTTGTTTTTGCTTAATTCCATCAAGACACCATCAAATGACCTAGAAAACAAAATATGAACCAATAAAACATCAGAACATATGAAAACATCTCAATTATAACCAAAATGATATGAATTCTACAATACAAATATGTATAATTTAGCATTCATCAAAGCTCTAAGCACGTAGAACTTGTGCTACGCGCGTAGAACTGAATGAGATGGATTATGAGACAAATCTGAGACGCTCCTCGGGAATTTTAAATTTGAATATTCCCTGATACCATATGACACAATCACACGACAAATCAAAGGTGTAATCTTGGAGGTCCGTCTATGCCCGTAGAAGACAGTGCAATGCACGCAGAACTGAAGTATTACGGCCGCAGTACAAGTGCTATGTACGCAGTATATGTCAGGTTTTTGATTTAATTAAACAGTGGATACTGGGCTTCATACTTTGCACGCAGAAAAGGGATCGCAGCGCATAGTAATCTGATAGAAATGGACAATACGCGCACACTACTTATAATATGCGCGTAGTAAGGACTGAGGTCAACAATTTTAGCAATTTTCAGCTCTCTCACAACTGATTGTTTTAGCCCCAAAATGTCTATTTCTCAAAGAGCTGCTATAAATAAACTTCATCAGTCCAGAGGCAAGTAAGAGAACATTTTTGAAAGTGTGCCCAAGCTTTGCAAATTTCAATCTTAATTTTCTCTCTCTAAGTGTTTTTAAGTTCTTACACCTCACTAAGATTTTGTGTTGCTATTTGCTTTGAGAATTGGTGTGAGAATATTATTATTGTTCTGTTGAACCTTGTGTAATCAAGCTTTGGTTGTGAAGCTTGTGGGTAGAATAGGTTTGCTTGTTTGTTTCCAATGAAAAACAAGCGGGTATTGGTTTTCTCGTTGAGCCAACTAAAAATAAGGGATTTTAAAGGTTGTCTTGTGAGCCTAAAAAATAAGAGGTTGTAACGGTTTGCCTCCACCTGCAAATGAGGAAGAGTTAGTAGATTGAAAGTCTCTAGTTGAGGCTAGAGGAGTGGACGTAGATCAAAGAGGACTGAACCACTATAATCTTGGATTTGTTCTCTCTATCTCTTGCTTATTTTCATTTCAGTTTCTGAGGTTGTGTCTTGGATTGAACTACTGATTTTTGTTTTGGAAATATTGCGAAAAGTTTTAAAAAGTTTTTATACTTAGCAAGAAATCCAATTCACCCCTCTCTTGGATAGCAATATTGGGATTACAATTGGGATCAGAGCTAAGGCTCAATATTTTAAGGTCTAACAACCTTAAGTATAAGATTTGAAATGGCATCCATAGGAGATATATCCAAATATGAAGGTTTCACTACTAACCGAGCTCCTTTCTTTGATGGTAGTGACTATGTCTATTGGAAGACAAGAATGATGGTCTTCTTAAGGTGTGAAGCTGAAGAAGTATGGGATGCAGTAGAGACGAGTCCTTATATTCCTATCAAGACAGTAGATGGAGAAGAAATTTTGAAAATAAAAGCTGAGTGGACAGACCATGACAAAGAGATGGTTCGATATAACAACAAGGCTATGCACATCTTGTTTTGTGGATTGAGCAAAACACAATTTAACAAAGTCCAGCAGTGTTCTACTGCTCATGAGATTTGGAGAACCTTAGAGATCACATATGAAGGAACATCCCCAGTGAAGGAGAACAAGGTCTCACTTCTTATTCACAAGTATGAGCTTTTCAAGATGAAAGAGGGAGAAGGAATCCAAGAAATGTTCGATCGCTTCAATGACATTCTAAATGGATTCAAAGCTCTTGGAAAGACACTAAAAGAATTGAAAGCTCTTGGAAAAACATACTCAAACTCAGAGCTTGTGAGAAAAATCTTGAGGGGATTACCTAAATCTTGGGCATCCAAGAAAGATGAAATTCTTGAAGCAAAGGACCTCAACAAGCTACCCTTGGAGGAATTACATGGATCTCTTCTCACTCATGAGATGAGATTGTATGAAGATGAAGAGCAAGGATCCAAAAATGACAAGAGAAGAGGAATAGCTCTAAAATTTAAGGTGGTTGAAGATTCTAAAATTGAAGAGGAAAGTGAGAGTGATGATCAGGAAATTGCAATGTATGTAAGAAAATTCAAGCTATTCATGAAGAGGAACAAGCCATGGAAGAAGAACAAGAATCAAAATAGTAAAGATGAGCCAAAGAAGGAATTCAAGAAAGGATTCTGAGAAAGAAAGCTCAATCATTTGCTACAATTGCAACAAATCAGGCCATGTCAAACAAGATTATACTCTTCACAAGAAATTCTTAAAATATTCAAAGAAGAAGAAGGGAAAGGCCATGAAGGCAACTTGGAGCGATAGTGACTAGTCAAGCTCGAATGAACATGAAGAGATAGAAGAGATGGAAAATCTATGTCTAATGGCCAAGGAGGAAGATTCATCAAGTGATGAGGATGAAGAGGTATATGACCTTTACACTTTTGATAAATTGCAAGATGTTTTAGCTGATTTAAGCAGTAAATTTGAGGAACTTGGCAGTAGGCATATTGCTTTTAAAAAAGAGTTTTTCAAAACTTGAAGTTAAGGTGAAAGCCTTAGAGAAGGAAAATGAGTTTTTAATAAATGAAAAATCTGTTTTGAAGAAAAGTGTTAATGATTTTTCATCCATTGCCATAAAGCTCACAAATGGAAAGGAAAACCTTGAGAAACTTTTATGTTCTCAAAGACAATCCTTATCCAAGCATGGCTTAGGCTATATTCCTTTTTCAACTAAAAAGACTTCAAAAACAGTTTTTGTGAAACAAGGATTTTCAAAGGATGATGCATGTTCTTATTGTGGTATTAATGGTCATTATGCTTACTCTTGCAAATTGAGGCAACCTAGGTATGTTGGGGTTGAATGGATTTGGGTTCCCAAAGGAATAATCTTACCCAACTTAGTGATTACTAACAAAAAAGGACCCAAAAATGTCTGGGTCCCAATTTCAAAAGTTTGATATGTCTTTGTAGGTATGTATAAGAGCCAAAACCAAGAAGAACATGTGGTATCTTGATAGTGGTTGCTCTCACCAGATGACCGGAGACAAAGCCATGTTCTCAACTATTTTACCTAAAGATGGAGGATATGTTACCTTTGGTGATAATGGTAAAGGTAAGATAGTTGGAGAAGATAAGGTTGGTATGTCCCCTAATCCTCCCATTGATGATATTTTGCTTGTAAATGGCTTAAAACACAATTTGTTGAGTATAAGATAATTTTGTGATAAAAGTTGCAATGTGGTTTTTGAACCAAATAGATGTGTTGTATATGATGAAAATGATTGTGCCTTATTTGTTGGTTCTAGACATAACAATATCTATGTTGTTGACTTGTTTGATTCAAAAGATTTCAATTAAAAATGCCTTATTAGTGTAAATGATTATACATGGTTGTGGAATAAAAGGCTAGGACATGCTAGCATGCATACCATTTCAAAGCTTTCAAGAAAAGATTTAGTAAAAGGTAAACCAAAAATCAGATTTGAAAAATATTTAGTATGTGGTGCATGTGTTAAATGAAAGCATTCAAAATCATATTTTCAAAGCAAAAGCATGATTTCTACCACAAGACCTTTAAAGCTTTTACATATGGACTTGTTTGGTCCCTCTAGCACTCTAAGTCTTAGTGGAAAAGCTTATTGTTTTGTGATTGTTGATGATTATTCACGTTTTACATAGGTTTTCTTTTTAGCACATAAAAATGAAACTTTTCATACATTTGCATCATATAGAAAAAGAATCCAAAATGAAAAAGGCTACACCATTACCTCCATTAGGAGTGATAGAGGTGGAGAATTCTCATGTGAGCTATTTGAATCCTATTGTGAAGAGCATGGTATTTTGCATAATTTTTCTACTCCAAGGATGCCTCAACAAAATAGA
>CAODLS010237012.1:0-13820 GCA_948243855.1 Flueggea neowawraea
TCAGAACATATTTCCACAACAAAGTTTTCATGTAAGTCAGATTTTATTATTTATCAGCCTTTTATTAATCTGGATTACATACCATTGTCGGAGCACAAAAAAACATATAATTTTTAGAAGACACAGCCTATGTGTCTGAAACTGTTATCCACTCACTTGGATGCCGAGCAAAATAATCCAAGCGTTGGTCCACAGGTGAATGTTTGGCCTCTATGGAAGTCAAATAGAGTTGATAACAAAAGTTTATTACAACGGAATCAAATATTGTACTGTGGCATTTCTAAAAATGTATATAATGCAATGCATGCTCTAGCCCACGATGTCAAAAATCCTACTCGATCGAAGGTCTAATGCTTTCGTATCGAAAAACGAATAGTTTTGTAAAATTATAGAATGGTCCCTGAAGTTTTGCAAAATTTCATTTTAGTCCTTATGACCTCAAAAAATTATAAATTGGTCCTCAAACTTTTCAAAAATTATAATTCAGTCCCAATCAGTCAGAATTCTTAAATTAATCCTCAAACTCTCATAAATTTCAAATTAATCCTTACACTGTCAAAATATCAAATTTGACCCCTAAAATGCCAAATATCATCTTTAGTCCTTACGGCAAAAAAATGTTCAAAAGTAACCTAAATTCATTCCACTCGATACCCAATATTCCAAACCTTCAAAATTAACTCTATTCAACCTCAGGAACTCAACTCTATAATTGGTTTCTTCAAAACAATTCAAAATCGCTGAAAAATCCATCAAAACTGTGGCTAACCTTGACCCAACCAAAAACTCAACAAATATTTCAATCCAAAGCATGAATCATGTTTATCTAAGTCCCTTCTAACCTAATCTAGCAACCCCAAGTACCCATTCATCAAGAATCATTCAAAAATCAAACCCTAGTTCAATTCAGACCAAAACAAAATCAGAGGATTCAATGCAAAAAATGAAGTGAAAATCATGAAAATAAGAGAAATATTACCTTATAAGTTGATTAGGAATTTTGTGGAATTGATTTGGGAGTGTTTTGAGGCGATTTAAGTGAGAAGAGAGTGAAAAATGGCTAGGACAGACGAAAAGGGTTGGGTTTCGGTTTAAAATGAAGTTGCAGATCAAAACGCATTGTTTCAGCAAAAACAAAGGCAACATACATCATTTTTAAAATCAACGTACGTTGTTCATAACCTTCACGTACGTCCCAAGCCATCAACGTACTTTATATAGCATCCAGTGGCCTCGGATCTGAAATTTTAGCTCACAACGTACATTGCATAAGGGTAACGTACGTTATGTATGATCAACATACATTGTAATATCTCACTCTTCCGATAAGGTTTCGATGGATCTTCGACTTGATCTCGAGTTTGGGGTGTTAATTTGTTGCATTTGGTGTTTAATGAGTGATAAATTTTGAGAACATTGAGGACTAATTTGTAATTTAACAAAGATTGAGGGATCTAACTTTAATTTTACATAGATTCTGATTTTTGAAGTTTTAGTGTTAGATCTTTGACCAAAGTAGGTCTTCCGTCGTTGGACGAGAGCTTGCATCTGCATTTGCATATCATGCATTTGGTACCACCACAGTACCAGTACTCCGTTTTGATAACTATTATGTTTGTTTTTTGTTTCAGCTTCCTGTGATTATCAGTTGGATCAGCCACATGCTAGTGGTGCTTGACTGGATCCATAGCTTCGGATACCAGGTGAGTGAAATGATAGCTTCATACACATAGGCCGTATCTCTTAAATTATATGTTTCTTCTATGCCACACATTTCTCTGAAATTGACATAGTAATGCCTTAGCTAATTAATAATTCGGATTATGTAATTATTAATAATTAGTTTTTGTTTTTGATAAATAATATTTATATGGTTTATAAATATTTTCTACAAATTAATTCAGTCTCAGATTTTGAATATTTATATGGTATATAAATATTCTTTCTAAAATGATTTCTACTTGGCATGTGTGCTATATATATATATATATATATATTGGAATGGGGCATCTGTGCTGCGTAGGGTAAATGTAGCATTTGATATACCAATGCGCAGTCAAGGCTCGGTTACAAGGATTTATAGTAGTCCTGTGCCCAGCCAGACACATGTACTCAGTATTAGTTTGGTGACAGAGTTCACCCTATTATTTATTTATTAGTCAGTTTTAGGTCCCATGTCCACCTCAGCTATACTATGTATGATATATATATATATATAATATGTACGTTCCTGCCTGTCGTTTGCTTTGGATGCGAACATTTTCAAAATGAGTTTTCGAACTATATTTCAGTATTAGCATGTATACGTATATACACTTATATTTGCGTGTGATATTTTTGAAATGTTTTCAAAAACAGTTTTTGTGAGGACTGGTGTCGCACTAGAGTGATTCCTCACTAGGGATTCTTACCCTTTTTATTTTGTTTCTTCTGCATCCTCTTTATCTCATTTCATAGGTTCTCATTTTGGCATTTGGCAATTGTCTGGGATTATGTACCTAGTGAGGCGTCCGTTGATACTGAGTGCCCTCTTGGTTCGGGATCCTTTTGTTTCTTGTTAGAGCTCTACACTGGAATGTTGTTGGGTTACTAGGTCTGATTTTGTCCTATTGGATTTCTACTTATACTCTAATATTATGATCTATTTTTTATAACTTACTATTTGATATTATATATTTACTTATGATTTCAGTATAAAATGTTTTATATTTTACAAATGTTTTGATAACGGCTTTAATCAATAAGTTGGGTAGAATGTCTGATCTCCAAGTCTTGTGTGAGATGGGCCGGCCTCGCACAGATGGTTCTCCTTGCATGCCGGTAATGGTCCAAAACGGGTCGTGAAAAAGGTGGTATCAGAGCATTAGGTTTCATAATTTTAGGGTAGTTGTGTACTCTGATACCAAAGGTGGTATCAAAGACGTAGGTTTTGTATTGTCTGGGTCAGTGTCGAGCATAGATTTCTTTAATCGAGTCTGTCTGATTTGCCTCTTTATATTCTTCTGATCTTTTTATCGGTATTGTGGCAATCACTTGCATTCTAACATTTGCATACATGTTCTGTATGTCTGTTATCTGTAGAGATGGATTGTTATGGTCGCGGTCATAGACGTGGTCGTGGTAAACCTAGACGAGAGCCTATCGAGGCCACAGCTCAGTCTGCAGTGGATTCACACTACTCGTATTGTGAGCCAGAGGTTGCAACTCCAACACCTCAGTAGCAGCCACAGCTTCAGCTTCAGCAACTTCTCATAGCTCAAATAGAGATGTTTGAACATATGACAAGAGTTCTAGACCGTATTGAAAGAGCTTAGTCTGGTCAAACAGCTGTGGATCAGCCAGTTCCATCAGTAGATGCAACACCAATTTTGCCAGAGGTGCCGCCAACACCTCACCCTCAGCTCGAGGAGCCTACAGCAGCTGCTCTGGTGGTTATGCCAATTGCACCACGGGATAGAGAGGATGATATTCTGGATCGATTTATGAAGCTGAAGCCACCCAAATTTTCAGGTAGGATAGGAGATGATCCCTATGATTTCTTCTTGGAGGTGGAGCATCACTTTGAGGCTTGAGGCATTACTGATGATGCCAGCAAGCCAAACTCATCACGTTCCTTTTGAATGGCCATGCAGCTTGGTGGTGGAGGAGTCTGAAGGCCTGGGGAGATTTTAGTTGGGCTAGATTTAAGGAGGAGCTCATTGCTTATGTCCTTCCTCGGAGTATCTGGGACAAAAAGGAAAATGAGTTCAATGATTTTTGTCAAGGAACGGGCATGTTAGTCATGAAGTATGAGGAGAATTTTAAAGTTTTGATTAGGTATGCACCTCCTCAGAGTCAGGGATAAGAGGCTTTGGCTATGAAGTTTTTGGATGGGTTGAGACCCACGATTGGCAGAGTGGTGGCCACCCTAGGGTTGACCACCTTGAGGCAGATGGCTGAGTCTGCCAGAGGGATGAAGTATATGGATGAGAGGCATCCGAGGGTATCGAAGAAAGCAAAGACAAAGGGTACTTATAGAGGCCATCAGGGCTGGGTCTGGAAGCCCAGTCAGAGCAAAGACTTCAACATACTTCTAGAGGGCAGATGCACAGTCACAACACTCAAAGCCATAGTGTAGCTCAACTAGCTAGGCAGAGTGAGGAATAGATCTTGGGGGCTCGTATTTGTCTTGTAGCACCTGTGGGAGGAGGCATCCCAGGACTTGCAACAATGCAGCTGGCAACTATTTTTACTATAAACAGCTGGGCCCCAAAATAGTCGAATGTCCTGTAAAGTTGAGTGCCGAGGCTCAGGTTGGACAATCTACAGTTGGAGGGTCAAGTGTTGTCAGTATCGGTGCTAGCAGAGGAACCGATAGAGGTTCGGGGAGCCTCAGTTAGGCTAGTAAGGGTGGTGGTCACAGTCAGGCAGCTTAGAGTAGTGCCACAACAGGAGGGCATGCCAGAGTATACCGTCTTACCCGTCAGGAGGCACAGACCTCCAATGCTGCAGTTACTAGTAAGATTTCTATATCTGATGCTCCAGTATATGTATTATTTGATACTGGTGCATCGCATTCATTTATCACTCTGACTTTTATTGAGTGTGCTGGGTTAGTGTTGTGTCAGTTGGATAGATTAGTAGAGGTTTCTTCACCTTTGGGTGCA
This sequence comes from Flueggea neowawraea, assembly GCA_948243855.1. Lineage (NCBI taxonomy): Eukaryota > Viridiplantae > Streptophyta > Magnoliopsida > Malpighiales > Phyllanthaceae > Flueggea > Flueggea neowawraea. The sequence goes on from CAODLS010237012.1 coordinate 4,647, forward strand.
AAGATGTTGAGCGAATTTAGGGTTGAGGATTGTGTGATTACCATTGATGGGCATGAATTAGTAGTCGACCTCATCTTATTAGATGTGAGAGAATTTGATGTCATTCTGGGTATGCATTGGTTTTCTGATTGGCATACTACCCTTGATTGCTTTGCCAAGAGAGTATGTTTTCGACCGCCTATTCAGACTGAGTTCTATTACCAGGGTGAGCCAAACAATGTGGTACATAATTATGTATCAGCTGTTAGAGCAGAGAGGATGATTCACCGAGGATGTGAGGTGTACTTGGCTTTTGTTTTGACTGAGACTGAATGATCGAAGTTGAGTGTCGATGACGTTCCAGTGGTTCAGGAGTTTTCAGCTGTATTTTTGAATGAGTTACCGGGACTTCCTCCTGATCGGGAGATTGAGTTTGCAATAGAGATACAGCCTGGTACTAACCCGATATCAATTCCACCATATCGAATGGTGCCAACAGAGTTGAAGGAATTAGAGACTCAACTAAGGAGTTGTTAGACAATGGATTTTTTCTACCGAGTGTTTCACCTTGGGGCGTTCCAGTGCTATTTGTGCAGAAGAATGATTGGAGTCTTCGTATATGTATCGACTACCGTCAGCTTAACAAGGTGGCGGTGAAGAACCGATATCCATTTCGTAGGATAGATGATCTATTTGACCAGTTGGAGGGTGCACAATTGTTTTCAATGATAGACTTGAGGACAAGATATCATCAGTTGAGGATTACAGGTGAGGACATTCCTAATACAGTGTTCTGAACTGGATATCACCATTATAAATTTCTAGTAATGTCATTTGGTTTGACCAATGCACCAATGACATTTATGGATTTGATGAACAAAGTATTCAGACCATATTTGGATCGATTTGTCATTATTGTCATTGACGGCATCCTGATCTACTCGAAGAGTAGGGAGGAGCACGGGGACCACTTGAGGTTAGTATTGCAGATGTTGAGAGAACAACAGCTTTATGCTAAGTTCTCAGAGTGCGAATTCTGCCTCGAACAAGTGACATTCTTAGGGCACATGGTGTCTAAAGAGGGCATTATGGCTGATCCGAAGAAGGTAGAAGCAGTACTTTATTGGGAGAGGCCTAAGACCGCTGCTGAGATTCAGAGCTTTCTTAGTTTGGCCGAGTATTGTAGGAGGTTTATGCAAGATTCATCTAGGACTGCTGCTCCTATGACTTAGTTAACTCAAAAGGGAGTTAAATTTGTTTGGTCTGATAGATGTGAGGACAGTTTCCACAAGTTGAAAAAATGTCTGACGAGTGCGCTAGTGTTGGTTTTATCGTCAGGGTCTAGAGGTTTCTCGGTGTATTGTATTGCATCGAGAGTTGGCTTAGGTTGTGTATTGATGCAACACGGTAAAGTAATTGTCTACGCATCAAGACAACTTATGATGCACAAATAGAACTATCTGACGCATGACTAGGAGTTAGCAGCAGTGGTCTTCACACTTAAGATATGGAGGCATTATCTGTACAGAGAGACTTTTGAGATCCTCACAGATCATAAGAGTCCAAAGTACATTTTTGGTCAGCGAGACCTGAATTTAAGGCAGAGAAGTTGGCTAAAGTTGCTAAAGGATTATGATTGTACTATATCATACTATTTTGGCAAGGCTAACGTAGTTATCGATGCTCTGAGTAGGAAGTTGGTATGTAGCTTAGCTCACATTTCTGTTGAAAGATGACCAGCAGTGTCTGAGTGGCAGCACCTAATGGAGTCCAAAATTAAACTACAGTTTAGTGACTCAGGGGATTTGTTTGGTCATATTAAGGATATACCCATATTATTGGACCGGTTTAGGGAGGCTCAGAAGGAGAATTCCAAATTTCAGAGTTTCATTGAGAAGGTTACGTCTTCTTAAATGTCGGGATTTAGTATTGATGACTCCGGAGTTCTTTGGTTTGGACTGAGGTTGTTCGTACCATCTATAGATGGTCTACGTGAGGAAATTATGACCGAGGTTCATAGTTTTATATATTCTGTACACCCGGGATACATGAAGATGTATCAGTATCTTCGAGAGTCCTATTGGTTGCCATGGATGAAGAAGGACATAACTGAGTTTTTAGTTGGTGTTTGACCTGTCAGTAGGTGAAATTTGAGCACCAGTGTTCGTCTGGATTTTTGTAGCAGATGCCGCTTCCAAAGTGGAAATGGGATCACATCACTATGGATTTCGTAGTTGGTTTACCAATGACGTCTTCTGGGTATGACTCTATTTGGGTTATCGTGGATTGATTGACCAAGTCAGCACATTTCCTTCCTCTCAAGATGACATATGGAGCATCACACTTAGGGAAGCTATATATGGATAGGATTGTATACTTGCATGGTGTGTCAGTTTCCATAGTGTTGGACAAAGCACCTTAGTTTACATCGCAGTTTTGGCGTAAACTGCAGGAGGAGTTAGGTACTCGACTGGATTTCAGTACAGCTTTCCACCCACAGACTGATGGACGATCTGAGCATATGATTCAGACCTTAGAAGATATGCTGAGAGCGTGCGTAGTAGACTTTGTAGGGAGTTGGGATTCCTATTTACCTTTGGTAGAGTTTGCATACAGTAACTCGTACCATTCGAGTATTGAAATGACAACATATGAGGCGTTGTATGGCAGGAAGTATAGATCTCCTCTGTGTTGGGCCGAGGTAGGTGAGAGAGAGTCGTTGGGGCTAGATCTTATTTTAGAGACTACTAAGAAGACAAGGTTGATCTAGCAGAGGATCCAGACTGTTCATAATCGTCAAAAGAGTTACGTTGATTCAAAGCATAAACATTTGGAGTTTGAGGTTGGAGACCATGTATTTCTCAAAGTATCACTAATGAAGGGCATAATGAGATATGGAAATAAGGGCAATTCAAGCCTGAGATACATTAGTCCATTTCAGATTATCGACCGAGTTAGAGCCATGGAGCATGAGTTGGCCCTACCGCCTCAGTTTGCTTTTGCCCATTCGATGTTTCACATTTCACTTCTGAGGAAGTATGTCTCTGATCCTTCTTATGTTCTTGCACAACAGTCGATCGAGGTTAGGCCCGATTTATCTTATGACTAGGTTCCATTGAGGATTGTTGAATGGCAGGTCAAAAGGCTTAGGAACAAAGAGATTGCCTCAGTGAAGGAGATTTGGAGGCACCATTTCGATGAGGAGGCCACTTGGGAGGCCGAAGATGAGATGCAACGCATATATCCACACTTGTTCTATTCTGCCAATTTGTAGGTCAATGCATTTTGTTTCTATCTCAGCATTTCCATTTTTTTCATATTTGTTTCAGCATCTCTGCACTTAGTTTCTGCATGTCAGTTTTTGCCATTGCATTCAGTATCTTCATCTCTGCATGTCTATGTAGTTTCAGTTTCTGCATTATTATTTTGGTGTATAGGCTTGTGGGTTGGATAGCTGATTTTTAGCTGGGTGATTATGATTTGAAGTTGTTTTGTAGATTTAGGATTGATCCCAGCTATGATTTGATTTGTTTTGAAATTCGATGACGAATTTCTTTTGAGGAGGAAGTATGTAATATCTCGCTCTTTCGATAAGGTTTCGATGGATATTCGACTTGATCTCGAGTTTGGGGTGTTAATTTGTTGGATTTGGTGTTTAAGGAGTGATAACTCGAGTTAGCAAAGATGATGACTCGAGTTATGCAAGGGTTGGATAACTCGAGTTGGCCTAGTTGTAACTCGAGTTGTGTGGGGGTTGGATTACTCAAGTAAGCCTATGGTAACTCGAGTAATCCATGAACCCAGAACAATATGGAGAAAGGATAACTCGAGTAATCAAGTGCATATAGTTTGAGTTGGAGCTTGATCAGGCATAAAGTATACAAATACCCCTTACCCGACTCATTCAATTCTGACTCAACTCTCTCACTCTCAAATACTCCAAACCATCCAGAGTTAGGCTTACTCGAGTTAGCCATGACCTAGGTAACTCAAGTTAGGATTCCCTATAACTCGAGTTATCATAGGTCTGGATAACATGAGTAAGGCTTATCTGTTACTCGAGTTATCCATGGTTAAGAGGGACCAAAGATGTAATTTTTGATATTTTACAATTTCTAAGAGCTAAAGGTCTAATTTGGAGATTTTGACTTTTTGGAGGACTTATGGGTAAATTTTGAGAAATTTGAGGACTAGTTCATAATTTTTCATAGGTTGAGGGACCTAATTATAATTTTACATAGATTCCGATTTTTGAGGTTTCAGTGTTAGATCTTTGACAGAAGTAGGTCTTCCGTCGTTGGACTAGAACTTGCATTTGCATATCATGCATTCAGTACCGCCACAGTACCAGTACTCTGTTTTGATATTTGTTATGTTTGTATCTGTTTCAGTTTCATGTGCTTATCAGTAGGACCAACCACCTGCTAGTAGCGCTTGACTTGATCCATAGCTTCAGATGCATAGGTTGTGTCTTGTAAATTATATGTTTTTGTTGTGCCACACATTTCTCTGAAATTGAAATAATAATGGCTTGGTTAATTAATAATCTGAATTATGTGATTATTAATAATCAGTTTTTGTTTTTGATAAATAATATTTATATGATTTATAAATATTTTCTGTAAATTAATTCAGTCTCAGATTTTGAATATTTATATGGTATATAGATATTCTTTCTAAAATGATTTCTACTTGGCATGTGTGCTATATATATATATATTCGGAATGGGGCACCTGTGCTACATAGGGTAAACGCAGCACTTGGTATACCAATGCCCACCTCAGCTATACTATGTATGATATATATATATATATATATATATATATATAATATGTATGTTTCTGCCTGTTGTTTGCTTTGGATGCGAACATTTTCAAAATGAGTTTTTGAACTATATTTCAGTATTAGCGTATATATGCATATACACTTATATTTGCGTGTGATATTTTTGAAATGTTTTCAAAAATAGTTTTTGTGAGGCCTGATGCCGCACTGGAGTGGCGTTTCCTCACTGGGAATTCTTACCCGTTTTATTATGTTTCTTGTCCATCCTCTTTATCTCATTTCACAGGTTCTCATTTTGACATTCAACAACTATTTAGCATTCTAAACCTAGTAAGGCGTCCGTTGATAGTGAGTGCACTCTTGGTTCGGGCTCCTTTTGTTTTTTATTATAGCTCTACACGGGAATGTTGTTAGGTTACTGGGTCTGATTTTGTCCTATTGGATTTATATTTATACTCTAATATTATGATTTGTTTTGTATAACTTACTAATTTATATTATATATTTACTTATGATTTTAGTATAAAATGTTTTATATTTTACAAATGTTTTGATAACGACTTTAATCAATAAGTTGGGTAGAATGTCTGATCTCCGAGGCTTGTGTGAGATGGGCTGGGCTCCCACAGACGGTTCGCCTTGCATGCCGGTTATGGTCCAAAAATGGGCCGTGACATACGTGCACAACAACAACATATGTTGATCTTTCCATTCCAAACAGCGTGCATTGTTCTTGTGTGCAACATACGTTGCATACATGCCAGCCCATTTACTAGACTTTTCTCATTTCCTCGCATGTCAATTAACATCCTCAAACACCAAATCATCTTTCCAACATCTAAATATCATCACAAACACTTAAAGATCGAATCGAAATTGAATGAGGTACTACAGAGGACTTGTCAGAACCGAACGGAATGCTACAGAGAAACTCATCAGAACAAACGGGTTTTACAAATGAGGACCTCAGGTCTTGGTCTCGATGGCTCTCCCTGTACTTAAATAAAAGATTGTGTGACACCCTAACCCCAATTAACCATGCATAGTATACATATATTGGTACATGCATTGCATATACATTTTCATGATATAGATTCTATTATTTATAATTGAAATATTATTTTAGATTTTTCAAATAAGGTTAGAATAAAATAAAAGAGCATACATTATAGATGAAATGTGCATGAAGTATAATAAGTTAGGGACTAGAATGAGAAGAAATAGTAAATGTGATAAAAAAAAATGAAAAATAGCTAGTCCACACATGTATGTACATGTGTAGATAACTACCACTTAAATTTTAACATATTGCAAAAATATCAAGTTAAAAGTTGACACTCCTCCATATGGTAAGTGAACACATGGATGAATGGCAAATAAATTAAGGTAAAAAAAAGGCCTAATACGTATGAACCCCATGAACTTGTATTGAACGTGCAATTTGCCCCTTGAACTTTGTGAGCGCTTACAGACTCCCTTCAACTTGTAAAAATGACTAATATTACCCGTCAAACTTTGAAACATAGTTGTTTAACTATGTCTTAGCAAATATTCTGTGAACTTTTCCTGTTTATGCCATGCATGAAATGAGAGTATGTCTCTAGGAAAATTTTCTTTCTATACTAGTGTGAGACATAGTTATTGGGATTCAATTTCTTGCATGAAATGTTTAAAAAGAAAGTGTAAAAATACTCAATGAGCACAAATAATGAAATATTTAAACAAGAAAGGATAAAAATACTAAATGAGCACAAAGAAATTCATAAAATATTTGAACACAAATTGTAATTCTTATTTTTTTTTCTTATTTAAAGAAAAAGGTAAAGTTCAAGGGAAAATTGCACGAAATAGTTGCTAAGACATAGTTATTTTCAAAGTTTGAGGGGTAACATGAGTCATTTTTGCAAGTCAAAAGAGTTCCATAAGCACTCCCAAATTTCAGGGGGGAAATTGCATGTTCAATACAAGTTCAAGGGGGGTCACATGTATTAGGCCAAAAAAAGCAACCATGCTAACCATATTATATGAAGTCTTCTCTTTGTTTAAACACACATGCAACCACTCTTCTGTTCAAATACTCACACTGCCCTGAAATGTTCATTTCTATTCAAAACCCTCACATACAAAAAAATCTCTCTTCATCACAGCATCCAAGCAAGTACAAGCTAAAGGTAATTATGAACCCTTAGTAACTTTTGACAAGGCTCTGCTTTGTTTTTAGTTTTGAAATTTTTAGAGATGGAATTTTAAGAAAGTCAAACAATGAAACTTGTATATTTGTGTGTCATATGGTATTTATGGTTTAATTCTGTGTCATTTGGTATTTATGTTTAAAATAGTATGAACTACTCTAATTATAGATGTTGTAAGAACAATATGTTTGGTAGCTGATTTTGGAAACCTTAGAGACCTAATTTTGAAATGTGCAAAACATGAAAGTTGTAAATATTGATGTCTTTTAGCATCTTGTGAAATGAAATAGATTGATTCCATGTATCTAAGAAGTTAGGTTTTATTAACTAAAATTAGTTATGTTTATGGTTCCACCCAATATAAGTTGATTCTAGGTGTAGATGTAAAATTTACTTAGATTTATGCTTTTGGAATTAGCCTCTAATATTTGTAAAACAACATGTATGCATGAGTCTAGTTTCAAAATCATTAAACCTTTCTTGATTTGGATTTGAATAGAGTAAACCATAACTAAAATACTAAGTAAAGGTCTGGCTGCCTTATTACAGCTCTTGGTCTGATTTTGAAAATTCATCAAATATTGTGAAAACTTAATTAGAAAACAAGGTTCATATATTTAGAAATATATGTTTGTCTAATGTATGATACAATTTACGGAGGTTGATTTGAAGCTAAAGTGAATGAGAAATTGTTATAATATTAGGTGATGCTCAATCTGTCCTAAAGTAGAAACAAAACAGAAGATAGTTTAATTTTATAAATTTGCCATAAATTGTACAAATTGAATTAGGAATCCTAATTTATATACATAGAAATATTGAATGTCTATTTTTAGATAGAAGTTACATAAAGTTAATTGAAAATTTGTAACTCCAGAAATATTAAATGGAACACAGTTTGTTCAGTTGAGATTGTTTTGTTATATTTTCTATAATAGGGGCCGAACTGAAACTTCTTGTGGCATAACAAGGGAAAAGAATGAGAATGGATCCTTATAAGTTAGAGATGTGATTAGTTTATGGATTAAATAAATGCAGAGTTCTCGTCATTCGCTAAGACATATGGACTAAATTGGATAAGAATTTATAACTAAGGGACTAGTCTATAATTTTACAGAAAAATGTATTTGATATTGATAAATAATTTTAATATTGCATAGATCCAGAGAACCTGAACAATCATAGATTGGAACCTAAAGCTGTTTGTGCTTATTGCGCACTGGAGATACAGGTGAGTATAAATGTAATGGCCGTCTGTTTCGATCTAGATTTAGGCAGCTTTCCGATCTAGCTTTGATTGATATTTGGGAGGATTGGTATTTGATTTTGGTTGACGGATGTAATTTTGAGGTCTTGGGAGTTGAGGAACCTTGAGGATGGTTTGGAACGTGTTTGGGAGTGAGAAACGTTAAGTATGGGCGCTGTAGAGGTCAAGACGTACGTTGGTACCAAGAGCAAGACGTACGTTATCTGGAAATTCACAAGATGATCAACGTACATTAAATTGGATCATGACGTAACATTGTGTTCATGCATAACGTACGTGGAGGTAGTGCAACGTATGTTGTGTTTGAAATAGAGACAACTGACAAGTAATTTGACTTTGACGACGTAAGTTATGTTTGGAATAACGTACTTTGTGCTTGTTTAGAACATTTTTAAAGCACCCAACAACCCGACTTTCTTCATTTACTCACTCCTCTCTCACTCAAAACGCTCTCAACAGGTCTGGAACTCCTCCACATTGTTCGCCCATCATCCCTAACCAATTTCTGAGGTAAGATTACATCTCTTTCTTAGATGTAACTTCATTTTCATGCGTGGATTAAAGGATTTTGTTTTTGGCCGAATTTCAATGGGTTTCCAATTTTACATGATTCTAAGTTAATGGTTGCTATGGGATGATATAATAAGTACAATGGGACTTCGATTAACAAGAAGCAAGCCTTGAATCATGAGATTTGGAGTTGTTTTTTAGTGGTTAGGGTTAGGGACATTTTTGGGTGATTTTTATGATTTGGTTGTTGTTTTGATGAATTTGATGCTTGATTTGTGTTTAGGAGGTTGAATTGAGTTAGTGTGTGTGATCGGAAAAGATTTCTATAGGTGAAATTGAGAGTAGGGTGTTTTTGGTGTAATTTTCTGTCGTAGGGAGCAAAACTAAAATTTTGTTGAATTTGGGTTTTGAGGGACCAGAAGTGATATTTGAGAGTTTAT
>CAODLS010237048.1:0-10279 GCA_948243855.1 Flueggea neowawraea
TTCTCAAGGAGTGGACGTAGGTTAAAAAAGATTAAACCACTATAAATAGGACTCGTTTTCTCTCTAGCTTACTCTCTTTATTTTACTTTACAATTGCATTATCTTGATTGTGAATTGGTGTTTTATTGCTTTGTATTTACAATTTGATTTTGTTTGCAAAAGACTTTATCATTTGGTTTAACTTGCAAAAGTTTTTAACAAAGTTTTCAAAAACCTTAAAACTCTAATGCACCACCTCTTGGAGTGTCATTCTCCATTGGGATAGAAGCTTATATATATATATATATATATATTCCCTACTTTTGCCAAGTGGTGTTTTGATTCATTGGCATTTGACTTCGTAAATGATAAACTTCTTTCTTTGAAACTAAATAAAAAGTTTGTTTAATATTTCATTTTTTTGAGGGAATTATGAGAAAGAATCATTTTTTATTGAAACGTTGAGCATTAGCGGAATAATTACTTTTTTTAATAGCATTAGAGGAGTTATGTTAGCATGCATTTTATGTATACTTTTATCATTTGTTTTGTATCATTTTCTGTGTTTTATGTCCATTGTTTCCTTTGTTTTATGTTGTTTTATTCATGGTGATCTCTAGGTGATGCTTTGGTATGAAAATGGGTAAATTGGACCTGTTCTGGGCAAAATCAGATTCGAGACTATTTACTCGAACACGTGGCAAAATTAAATCTGATATTGATTAGTGGACTGAGACAGCTGGACCAATGAAGACTGAAGAATTTTCTGTTGTGGAAAGAGGAAGGATGACTTCAGTAGCCTTTAAACATTATTGTGGGATAATTAAACATTAGGGTTGTCATAAAACATACATATACCTTTGAGATTAGAATTGGCAGCCACCTTTTACCTATTATTTTTGGCAGAATATAGAAGTGAACAACAGACCCTTATTCCTCTTATGTTTTTATTTCATTATGCATTGCTAAACTCCTTTTCTAGTCTAGGTTAGTCAAGGTTAAATTTTATTGAATTGTGAAGATATTATGTTAATTGTTCTTGAACTATTCACATATTTATTTAATTCCTATTCTTCAATTTGTTAATATTATTTTATTGATTGATTTAATTTCGGCTTTAACAAAGTAGTACTCTACCAATTAGGTTGTAGATCCGTGATTGCAATCTAACATTAGTGGTAACTTAGCATAGTTCAGATGGAGGCCTCAATTATTGTTAAGGGAATTAAATAATCTAATTTAAATGAATTGTGATGTTCTAATTTTATTGATTAGGGTAAGGTCTTTATTGTTCATAGTGCTACCAATTGATTAAATCCTGCACGGCGTCCCAGGGATTGTTTATTGGTAAGGGAAGTAGTCTGTAGAACATCCTGAGACTACCGAAATAGTACGTAGAGATTGATTACTGAGTGCATCACCTGTAACTATAATTCACCTATGTGAATAATTGAGATTTATCTTTTGCTCTTGTGATCGATTCAAGAAGTGATACCGAGATGAAACGTTGATTAGGCCTTTATAGTATTAATTTTTGTATAATTTATTTATGCAATTACTTTTGCTTTCTTTATTTGCAATTTTAGTTTATTCCAATTGTTTAGAAATTAATCTTTTCAAATCATCTTTATTATTTATTGTTCTCTTTCAACATTAGACTTAATTTTACTGGTCCTTGTGAATTCAACCATGTTCTCCACTATATTTAAATTTATATTTCTGAGTAGGTAATCAATTTATTGGTCTCGACACCCATCAAATTTTGGTGTCGTTGTCGGGGACTGGTGTTTAAATTTAATCTAATTGCTTTACTATTTAATTTTCTAGTTTGTTTGTTTGTATGAGTCCTTCTTTTGTAGGTGAACTTCAGTTCGATCTCAAAATAGAGAAAATAGCGAGGAGACTGCGAAAAGAAGCAAGGTTGGGCAAGGCATAAGCCTTTTCTTTAATGCCACCTCTACCTGACACGCTTGCAGATATTTTTGATTCTTCAGTTGACACTGACTCTGAGGTTGAAATTGAGATGGTTGATAATAACAATAACATACCATTTGTTGCTCTACTTGCTACTCCACCAAGATAGACTTTGAGAGAATTGGTCATCCCACTTGTTGCTCAACAGCCACTCTGTATTCAGTATTAGCCGTTGGGTGCTCCATTCAAATTGAATTCGAGGTTGATTCAGCCTTTACCTAAGTTCCATGGTGTAAAGAATGAAGACCCAAATAAATATCTGAAGGAGTTTCACATTGTTTGCTCAAGCTTTATGCCACAAGGTATCCCAAAAGACCAAATTAAACTGCCAGCATTCCCATTTTCTTTGGCTGACAGAGAAAAAGATTGGCTATTTTCCTTACCTCCTGGTTCAGTTAATAATTGGACTGACATGGTTTGACTATTTTTGGAGAGTTTTTTCCTGCTTTTAGAACCGCAAACTTGAGGAGAGAAATTTGTAGCATCAAATAGAAGGATTTTGAGACTTTGTATGAGTATTGGGAATAGTTTAAAAGACTGTGCACTAGCTGTCCATAATATGAGATCTCTGAACAGTTCTTGATTTAGTACTTTTATGACAGGTTGCTTCCATCGGATAGGAGGATGATGGATGCAGCCAGTGGGGGGTGTAATTGTTAACAAAACACTAAGGGAAGCTCGTGAATTGATCTATGTCATGGCTGCCAATTATCAACAGTTCAGTACAAAGTTAGAATTCACTTTGAGCTTAGTAAATGTGGTAATTGCAAAATCCTATGATACGAGAATTAATAAGATTACCATTTTGTCGCACCAAACTGTTTCTGTAGTGAATAAAAATTGGCCGCCAATCAATGACAACATCCACTAAAAGTGCCAGTTTGTGGCATATGCGACATACAAAGGCATAACACAGATTCGTGTCAATCTCTACAAGACGAAGATAATAATGCTCAAATTAATGCTGTGAATAATTTTGGTGGACAACATCAAAGAAGATATGACCCATATTCAAATACATACAACCTGGGATGAAGAGACCATCCTAATTTGAGGTATGGCAATAACACACAAAATAATAATTATCAACAAGCTTAGCCACACCAACTTTCTCAATCCAACAATAATGGATCATCTTTGGAAGAGTTGGTAAAAACTTTGGTGACAACAACTCAACAAATACAACAAGGAAATCAACAGTTTTAGTAGAAAAAGGAAGATAGCATTCAAGATTTGCATAACTAATTTAATCATCTTGCTACCTCGGTGAACAAACTTGAGAATCAAGGGAAATTACCATCACAACCAACTTTAAATACGAGACAAGAGGTCAATGCATTATTCTTTGAAGTGGGAAGGAAATACCTGATGGTGATGAAAAACATGCATCTTATCATGACCATATCGTAATGGGCCATACGTGTTGAAAAGCAAAAAGAAGATCCTCACTAGCAACCAATGACTGCTAATATAGAAAAACCACCTTTCCCTCACCATTTGGCTAAGAAAAAGAAGGTGGAAGATGATAAAGAAACCCTCAGAACGTTTGAGAATATAAAAATCAACATTCCACTACTGACAACAATCAAGCAAGTTCCTAGGTATACTAAATTTCTCAAAGAATTATGAACTAACATGTCAAAACTGCAAGGAAACGAGAAAATTCCTATGGGAGAAACAATTTCAGCTCTTATGTAAAAGAAATTACCTCTTAAAGAAAAGGACCTAGGTATGTTTTCTACACCTTGTAAAATAGGGAATGTTGGTTTTGCACAAGCCATGTGTGACTTGGGTGCATTAAGAAATGTTATGTGATTGTCTATTTATTCCTCTTTGAATGTTGGTCCTTTAAAATATAATGATGTAGTATTAACTCTAGCTGATAGATTTAACATTTTTCCTTATGGTCTTCTTGAGGATGTATTAGTCCAAGTATAATATTTGGTATTTCATGCTGATTTTTATGTTCTTAACATGGAAGGAGATGGTGGACCAAATTTTAATTTATTGATCTCAGGTAGTGTAACACTCTGCTCATTTCGACTAATTATTCTGATGATTTTTCATTAAATTTTGAATTTAATTTAATTTGTTGCTTGGACAGTTAATTTGTGCTTAAGATATTATTTGGATGATTAATGAAGTTTGAAAGTGATTTGGGTTGATAAATTAAGTGCGAATTGGTTGAAATTGGAAGAGAAAAATCGAAAAGAAAAGAGAGGTAGAGAAACGTGCAACAGGTCGTCTGTTTCTTTATGTTGTCGTCCGTGATTCTGGGCGGTCGTTAATGTGCGGCTAGTCAGAATTCCGCACAAGCCGGCACCGTTTTGCGTATTTTTATATATACCCAGATCCTCCGCCCAAGCTGTAGCTTCTTTTATTCAAATATATTCAAATATCAGACTTCCTCCGCCCAAGTTGCAGTCCCTTCGCTTTAAATATTCCAACCCACTGCCCTTATTGTATTTCTATTTATTTCCTTCACTGTTTCACGCCTCCATCATTCTTTCACCCCTGCTCATACCATCGAACGTCCTTCATCCATTGTACTTGGTTTCCAACCATTCTCGTTGGTGTTTTGAAGTAAGAATCCACTCTCTTATTCATCTCTTCTATTCTTTAATCATTCGTTCATGTTTTTCTTAATTGTGAGTGATGAAAAGGAGTGGCTCTTTCTCTAGTTCTTGGTGATTTATGATGTCTGATGATGGATTCATGTTGGTTTTAAGTTAGTTAAGTAGATTGAGTAATGGGTTTGGTGATTAGAAGTGGAATGAGCATTAAAAGACTGATCTTTTTGAAGTGAGTTTGACTTTGTTATATGGGTTGATGAGAGAAACGAGTTTCATGATTTAAGTTAGTTTCTTTGGGTGAAATAGTGTTGGACCTGTAATTACTGAGGCTGGATTTTATTAGGATAATTATGGGTTTGATGATTGGGGAAGATATTTTCATTCGGGTGTGAGTTTGAGACCAAGGGTTGCAACTTTATAAGGTGAGAAGAGCACCATGTCGTCTTTGATGCCTAACTTGGCTTAAAGGAGTTGTAAAAAACAAAATTTAGAATATGTATCGTTAGTTGTGATTTTTTTGAACGGTTGTTAAAAATATTCTGGGCATAAATACAAATGTAATTCTGGAGAAGTTTTGGATGCATATTTGGAGAATAAGTTAGGGAATTACATTTGGAAAAGTCAGTATGGTTGTAAATATTTGGATGCATATTTGGAGAATAAGTTAGAGAATTACATTTGGAAAAGTCACGGTTGTAAATATTTGGATGCATACTTGAAAAAATAAGTTGGAGAATTAAAATATGCATAAGTTGGAAAAATTAAATTGTAACCACGGAAAAGTTTGAAAATCAAGTAGTAACCTTCCATAAATTCAAGAATTGATTTTTATAATTTGCCATAGGTTGGGAATCAATATATAATTTTGTGTAAAGTCTGATTTTCAAGAAAGATAGATCTTCGACTGAAATAGAATTTTCGGCGTCTAGCGAGTGTCTACATTTGCATTTGCATTTCATACATTTAGTACTGTCACAATACCAATACTCTATTTTTGATAATCTCTGATATATCTGCTTCAACTCCCTATTTCTGTCAGCACGACCAGCCACCTAATAGTGGTGTTTGATTGGATCCTTTGTTTTGGATACCAAGTGAGTGGATGACAGTTTTAAACACATAGGTTGTGTCTCGAAATTCTATATTTTGTTTTTCATGCGTTGGCTTTAATTATTTTGAAATTGGACTAATCTGAGAATTGATTAATTTAATAATCTGATATGTGGTTAAATAATCAATTCTATGTTTTGAAATTGATATATACATATTATATATCCTTTCTGTTTTTTATGTTGATTTCATGCATTTGCTTTCTTATTATATTAGTATGGTTTTATATTAAGGGATACATATGCTACGGGGTATGTAGTTTTTGGTATATCAATGTATTGAGAAGACCCAACTAAGAAGGATATCAATAGTTATGTGTCCCGGCCCGGCACATGATTTGATATTGATTGGTGGCGGAGTCTACATATGTTATACATGGGATGTTGGCTTAAACCACATCACTTCTGATTTTAGTGCTAGATGCACACCTCTGCTTTAGTCTCATATTACGTATACTCTGGTTTTTGACTCTGATATTATATTTAATATTTCGCCTGCGTGCATGTTGTTTGCTTTGGTTGCAAATATATTCGAAATGATTTTTGAAACATTACTACGTATATAGTGTGTAAATATGTATATATTTAATTATATCTATGCGTGGTATTTTAAACTGTTTTCAAAACAGTCTTTATGAGGTACATATGAGGCGTTCTGGAGTGTTGTCTCTCATTGGGTCTAACCTCCTTTGTTTTTTGTCTACCTTTGATTTGTATTCTTCTAGGTACACATATTTTGGTTTCGACAACCACACTGCATCTTGATTACCAGTGAGACATTTTTTCGGTTAGTGATGCCCTTTTGCTTGGGCTCATCTGATTTTAGTAGAGCTTCTCACTGGGATGTTGTAGGGTTTCTGGGTTGCCATGGTTTTGTATTTTGATACTTACTTTGATTTTGTATATACATATATTTATATGTGTCTTCTATATTTTTGTATATATGGTAAACTCATTTTATTGATATATGTTTTTATTAATAAATGTTTTAAAATGATCAAATGGGTAGTATCTTTGCATCTTTGATGCTTGTATGAGATGGGCGGACTCCCTTAGACGGTTCATCTCGTACGCCGGTTATGGTCTGAAAACGGGTCGTGACAGTTAGACCATTCTTGAAAACAACTAGAACGAAAATTGATGTCCATGATGGTACACTTTCAATGGAATTTGATGGTGCAATTGTTAAGTTTAACATAAATGAAACTATCAAATGTCCTATAGATTACTTATCCATTTATGCAATTGATGCAACTGAGCTACTAACCAAGAAGAAGGTAAAGTTTTATGTTGGTGATCAATTGCAGGATGTTGGTCTAATCATGGGAAAAAAGAATAAGGAACTAAAAGAAGTTGACAAATTGAGTGCTTCACGACATGATCAAGAGAATGTCAATTGAGGCTCCAAAGGTAAACGTTTTTGTATTTGACACAATTGCTTATGAGCCTAAATATGTTAGGTTTCTGAAAGAATTTTGCACCAAGAGAAAGAAAGCAAAAAGGAAGTGTGTTAGGTGTGTTCCTAAAAACACTTCTGCGATAATTTCCAATAAATCACCACAGAAGAAGGAAGATCCATGTGCAAGGATTGATGTGCTGAATGACAAGATTACATCCGAGGTCAACAAAGAGGTGGTGTGATGGATGCCTTACAAATGCATAAGGATCATCGTCATTTTAACTCTCAGAGTATCTTAGGATATCAAATCCACAGGGAACGTGATTAATTGTGATTGAAAAATAAAATAAAAGCAAATGAAATCATTTTTGGTTTTTGGGTTTTTGAATAATTGAAATAAGACAAAGTAAGAAATGGAAACTAGGAGTAAAAAGTTGAAAATCAATAAGAGAAAAGCATTGGGGTTCAAGATTTTGGCTATGGATTTAATTTTGCTAAGCTAAATTGATGTGGCTTGCGATTGAGTGTTCTCTCCTTTAAGCTAGTTTAAAGCCTCTTTCAAGGTCACTGAAACCATCACTATATTAAATAAGAGGGTCTTCTCGACTTCACTTAAGTTAATTAGGGTCATTAGGTTAGTGGGAAATTTCATCGAACATCTTGTAGCAGTTAATATCTCTACGTTAGCACTCAACATGATCATTGCTTGTGGCCTCACCTTACCTTCGTCTCTCAATTCTTTGATAAGGTTTGCTAAAACTACAACCTAAGTGATCAATCTAGCTTGCAATCCGTCCAAACAAGCAACCCAACATTCAATAGATATGAACAATAAATAAGTACACAAGAACCTAAGCAATAACTTAGCAAAACAGTCACCTTAGCCTACATCCTTACACCCCAACAATTAAAATCAAGCTAGAATATAAAAATCCATAACATAAGCATTGATATCCATTAAAATAAACATTAAATACAAATACAAATAAGGAAATAGAAAGAGAATCAAACCCCTCGAGCTTTGACAAGATGATTCTAAGCTAGAAAGCTTTGGGCAATTCAATCCCCCTCTTTTCCTTCCAAATAAAGCTCAAATTGTTCTTCAAAATAAAAACCTTATTTCTAGATGAGGAATGACTTAAAAGATGTCCCGAATGGTGGCTAAATAGGTTATTTATACCCCTTCTCCAAGCCACAAAAACTCTACTTGAGATTATTCTAAAATGCCCTTTGGTCCCTACATGCTTTTTACTCCTGAAATTGGCTTTTTTTCTTGATTTCCAGGGTGCCATGGCTGTTGCATATTTTTGTCCTTAAGCGTACCCATGGTTAAAGGCCACGACCGTGGGCGTTCGGCTTAAGCGTGCCAACGGCCAACACCACGGCTGTGGCACTTGACCACCACAACTGTGGCCACCTTTTGGCCATATTTTTCACTCAGCTTTGCTTTCCATGGCCGTGGCCTTTGGCCGCCACGGCTGTGGCACCCATTTTCTTCATGAAATCTTCTTTTTCTTCATGCTTTCTTAAGTTTTCTTGGGGTCTTTCTATTTTGCATCTCTATTGCACCTTTATCCACTCATTTTTCTCCAAATTAAACCATCCTACAAACATGACAAATATCACATGAATTTCATCATAAATCATGATTTATAGGATGAAAATAAATATGTTCTTGCTTAATTAAATATGTAAATTGAGAACACATCATGGTGGGCATCAATATTGAGAAAGGATGAAGGTTCAAGTTCGTTCAGCTAATAAGACATTAAAGAAGCGATTTTTGGGAGACAACCCAAGCAAATTTTTATTTCATGAATTTTTAATTTACGTTTGTTGCTTTTTCAGTTTTGAGTTTTTCCTTTTTTGTGGCCTAATCATCTCTATGTCAAGTTTTTTGTTGTTTTAATAGTTGTGTTTTAGTGTTTGGAAGATTTCTGCTTCTTTTCTTCTAGGTTAATACGGCAACGTTCAAGTGTGGAGAGGAGTTGTGCATCCCAAAATGATGTAGTTTCAGCATGGATCCAAGGCTTCTCAATGCCTTCCCAAAACGGCAGCGTGTAGAGAGGCCCAACCTAACATAAAAACGGGGTCGCTTCTGTGAGACTCAAGGTGGGCATATCCCTTCCAACAGAATGATGTCGTTTTACCCACTTAATGATCACCCCAGAGAAGTTTTCTTATCCCTTCTACTCTTTGTCTTAATATTTGTTTTGTAACATTGAGGACAATGTTAAGATTAAATGTGGGGAGGGATTTATTTAATTTTACTGTTTTCTTGCATTTATTTATTGTTTTCCACACCCTCACGGATAAGAGTGAGCTACAACTGAAACAATGAGTTCGCAGATCTAAAAGGAAGCAACTAATTTTGAGTAAACTATGCCTCAAATGGCAATCAAGTGTTTATTAATAATTATCATCGGAATGTGCCGCTGTAAAATGACAATATTTTCACTCTTATTGTTCTTTTAGTTTTGGTTATTTAAGCTTTGTTGTTGCCCTTCTAAGAATGAATTTTACCTCCTATTTTGTTTGATCACTTCAATTATCGATGTTATTTGTCTTGAATCATTCTCTAGCTGATTATTTTTTGCCAATATTTTGGTTAATTAGACGTAGGTGGACTTTAATTAAATAAAATTAGCCTTGCAATGGATTGCCTATTGGGACTATGGGAGGTCACTAATGGTCTGATCATTATTTTTATAATAGATAACTAGCACGATACTTGTGCTAAGCACGGTAAATTGTAATATTTTGTTTAAATTAATAAATAATATATTTTTTTTAAAAAAATATTTTTAAAATTAGTACTTCAATAATAAAAGTCAAAATATTAGCAAATCAGAAGAGAAATTATAACTATTAAATATTTAAAATTATTATAAAATTTTCATAATTTTATTAATAATGCTTTTATGAATTAAATATGTTATTTTTTTTTGTAGAGAAGTATATAGATTCATCAAAATAAAATATTATAATTCACATATTATAATATTATTCAAACGAATGCATATGCATGCATTGATTAAGCCAATATAACTAATATTATCTTAATTTGATTGAAAGTATCAAATCACTACTATTTTTTATATATATATAACAAAAATCAAGAATTTTTTGTTATGTAATATATACTGATTAAAATGTGTATATTGATTTTTTTGTTATGTAATTATTAATTTTAATTTTTTTTGTATATTATATTACAAGAAAAAGAGAGAAGATATATATATATA
>CAODLS010237060.1:0-18575 GCA_948243855.1 Flueggea neowawraea
TCCAGTCAAATACCATTTACAGAAAAACATGTCAAACTTCTAAGATAGAGTTCATAAAAACCAAACTTACAGGTCAGAAATCAAAATAGAGAGAGATGATATATACCTACGTATATATCAATTTACCAAAAACAGAGTTGCAGTACAGACTGAAATCTAGACACAATCAGACCCATATTTCAGTTCATAGGCGTTTATTACTCTCAAAATTATTGTAAATTATTTTCTAACCATATGGACAACGTATGCAACTTGGGCAGTGATGATATTGAGCTGGGTATGGGACCTGTTAACCGATTATTAGTTAAGGATATGACTCGGAGATTACTGAGTTGGCCGAGTTGTGGAGGGATGGGACCCGTCCGTGGCCGATGGGGAGTGTCTTTGTCAAGAAGGAAGATTTGATCAGTACTAAAAAGAAGGATAGATTTGCTTATAAGGGTTGGGAGCCATTTAATGGACCTGATGGGACTTTAAAATTGGGTGTAATTGATGTTGCATTTCTTGCCTGTTACTCTTTAGGTATGTTTGTTGCAGGGCATTTAGGTGACACATTGGACTTGAGGCTGTTTTTAACAACTGGGATGATTGGCAGTGGAATTTTTGTGGGGTTATTTGGGATGGGATACTTTTGGAACATTCATGCTTTTGGGTTTTTCCTGTTGATGCAAATGGTGGCTGGGTTGTTTCAGGCCACTGGTTGGCCTTCTGTGGTTGCTGTTATTGGAAATTGGTTTGGGAAGAGGAAGAGAGGATTGATAATGGGGATTTGGAATGCACATACTTCTGTTGGTAACATTAGTGGTTCTCTTCTTGCAGCCAGTGTATTAGACCATGGTTGGGGATGGTCTTTATAGTTCCTGGTGCGTTTATTGCAATGTCAGGGCTGTTAGTTTTCATGGTCTTGCCTGCCTATTCGGAGGATATTGGATTTCCTATCCCAAATGATTCAGCAATAAAGGCGGAGGCAAGCCCTTCTGATATGGAAGCTCAATCAGACAAAAAAAGTGCTGTGGTTGGTAAGACAAATGATCCTTTCCGACATGGGTCAGGTCTCAGGACAAGCGTTGGCCTTCTTGAAGCTTGTTTGATACCGGGAGTCTGCTTTGCATTTTTTGCTCACAGCCAAATAGTTGTTGTCAACTTATAAAAAAAAAAAAAGGTTGTCTAAATGAATCATCTTGTCAATAGTTGGTTAATAGTTATCCTCCTCTGTCAAAGACTGATGCTCATTGCGGGTTTGTTGGATCATATGTTTCTATAAAAGAATTAACAGCTGCGCTATCACATTTTCAATCATTTTAATTAACAAAGAGAAGAGTTGATTTCCTTGTGTTTTATTATGATAATTGGGACATTTTAGGGAAAAAATGCAATTAGAGGTGTTATTGGTATCCAAATTTAATTAATGCTACTTCATAGACGATACCTTTTTGGCACTGTGAGTGTTTGCCAAAAATTAATGAATACTCTAATGATTAATGATATTAGCTTTGGAGGCGAAGTTAATATATGGTTCTCTCTGTTTTTGCACTTCTGATAATTACATTTTGGAGGGAGGAATGAAGGCTGATAAAACAAATGACATGACATTTTTCTAGATGAACAGGAAAAGTAAGGGATATATTTTAGATTCTTTCTCCCTTGAATGACAGAATTAGTAGTCTACACTTCTTGTTATGTTCTAATTGTTGCATATGTTCATGATAAATAAGATTCTTACAAGGAAGTCTGTTCTGTTTTGGATTTTAATGGTTTTAAGTTTTCCTTGCAGAAATTGGTGGAGAGTATGTGTCTGTGAAGTCTGCTGGAAATCTTTCCAATCTGTTTGATGTAGGGGGCATTATTGGTGGAATACTTGCAGGTTATATATCTGATAAACTGAGGCTCGGGCTATTACAGCTGCAAGTTTCATGTATGCGGCAATTCCTTCCCTGCTGCTGTACCGCGCATATGGGAGCATCTCACATGCTGTGAATATTTTGCTTATGATGATTGCTGGATTGTTTGTAAATGGACCATATGCACTTATAACAACTGCAGTTTCGGCAGACCTTGGCACACACAGTTCTCTTAGAGGGGATTCTCATGCATTGGCAACTGTAACTTCCATTATTGATGGTACGGGATCAATTGGTGCAGCACTTGGTCCTTTACTTACTGGGTTCCTTTCAACAAAAGGATGGGATGCAGTTTTTGCTATGCTAATGA
Organism: Flueggea neowawraea; assembly: GCA_948243855.1. Classification (NCBI taxonomy): domain Eukaryota; kingdom Viridiplantae; phylum Streptophyta; class Magnoliopsida; order Malpighiales; family Phyllanthaceae; genus Flueggea; species Flueggea neowawraea. The sequence goes on from CAODLS010237060.1 coordinate 2,212, forward strand.
TTGGTGCTCTAATTGCGGGGCTTCTTCTATCGCGCCTGGTTGCAGATGAAATTACAGAGAAAATTAGCAAACTGAGGCTTCCATCTCGAGGACGGCAAAGCCATGATGGTAATGCAATCATACCTGCTTACGTGCACATTATGTAACCAAATTAATTCTTTGGAAAGTTCATAACTGGATTTTTGTTAGCATCATTACAACATACATAAAATGAAAATGAAATTGAAAATGAAATTGGAAATAAAAAAGCATCAAATATGGTTTTAGAAATTTTAGGTGCATGCTAGTTGTGTCTTGTTAACATATTGCACAACTCAAATTAGATTCACTCTCCCATTGAAACTTGGCCCTCCATTAAGTTCAACAAAAATTTTAAGGTACATATGTACTTTTAGTAGTTTGTTTTGTATTAGAGAACTGAGTGTTTTATAATGTTGCCTTTGGATGAACGATTTTGGTATTTAAAATGATACCTGTTTGGACTGTATGAGTTGGTAGAAATTTGGATTCAAGTTGCAAATTTATAGGTCTTCAGATATGTTTTATAACAGGTCATAAGTGCTCAGGTAAGATTATCAAGTCACCAACTTTAAGGGAATGACATCATGGCGTTTGAAATGAAAGAATTTAAATGCTGAATTTAGTTCCAAGAAAAAAACATTAATGCTGAATTCTAAATTCCATCATCAAAATTCTACTATTGAATTGTACCGAAAGCTTTGGCAAAAAAAAAAAGAATTGTACCGTAAAGGAAATGGCCTTACTGTGAAAACAAAATGGGCAAACAAGTAGTGTAGTAGTGCAATCACAGGCAGCATCAACTTCCGCCATGGCTATACATGAATTCTTAAGGACTGCATAAGCTTAGTTTCAGTACCTTTCACTGCTCTACGTCTTTCCATTTCTAAACCACGATAAATGATTGGAATTCTGTTTGATGTTGAATGTCTGCTATTGTTCTTATATGATCAGTATAAATCTTCTTACTCTTTCCATGTTGAACTGTACTTTGTGAACATGCCCTTTTCCTGCAATAACTTGATGGCATTATATCTTTTGCAGCTCCTGTATCCCAACCACTTCTACATGATCAAAGGTGAATCCAGGTACGTTTTCGTGAAGCTTTTCAATTGAAAAGGATGCCACATCTAAGTTAGGCTTGTGAAATAGGATAATAGTCTAAATTGCATACTTGAACATATGTATTTGTAAAAATTTTGAAGGCAGTGGCTGTAGTTGTGTGATTGTACTGCATCTCTCCTTGATCATAGGTGTCTCGTTCTCATGATGTTTTTGAGAACTCGCAAGAAAATCTATGGTGATATAGAGCTCATGTGTGTTTGTAAAAAATCAGAGTTTTAGAAAAGGTTGAGAATTAAATTTTGAAACTGCATTTGATAGTTTCAAGCATTTTCACAGTTGAATATCCCTGTTTTCTTGAACTTGTGCTGGAAATTCTCATGTTTAAGATATTGGCATTTTGTTTTGTATATATTCAACTAGTATATTTGTATATTCAATGTTATTCAACATGTTTTGATTGTCACGCTCTCCGGTTTTTCATTGTAAAATTTACCAAATCTACCAATTTATAATTTACGTACTTCCTGTGTCACACATATATGCATGCATTATAATGTGACAAATATATACGTGGCGGATAAGGAAGTTCTAGAGTCTGCCATGTTATTAAAATAAACTTTGGAGTTAAAGAAAATTTGAAGTTCCAGAGTTTAGTCTGTGATTTGACAATTTTTTCCAATGAGCTGCGTTTGTGGATAGCAACCTCATAAGACGTGAACATTACTATCTTCTACAGATGGCAATGGCTTTGCCGTTTTGTTGTTAAATCAATCAATAGCTCTGTCGTTTTCAGAGCTCAATAAGGCCTCATTTGGTTCTATCAGAAAGGTTTACTTCAACGAATTTACTTGCTGATCTCATTGATAACTTACTTCATAGAATATTAGACACAACGCACTATACTTAAAGATGTCTTTGGGTACGTCGGATAATAATATTAGACATAATTCACATTGAATAAAAATTGAACGTCAAAAGCATCACATTGGAGCATGTGTTCGACAGTGAAATAAAATTTAAATTTAGAGCTAAACTTGGTCTTGCTAAGGTACATATTGGTGATACATATTAGAGATTCCACAGTAGTAGCTGTGTTCGTCCAATTGTTAATTGTTTTATTGGGTTCCATTAGATTCAGAAGAGTTTGTGTCGTGGTACATAAAAATGAGTCGGATGTAATTGGAAGTAGGCAACAACACAGTAGATTTCTAGTATTTTCTTTGTCAATCTCTCTGTTTCTGAGTATCTCTCTACTATTGTGTGTGTTCTCAACAGTGGACATCACCATAGCTTTTTTCGGTCGGCGTGGACACCACCATAGCTAATTGATGCCAAGGGTCATTCTTTAATCCGGATCTTCCTTCTCAACTATCACGTTTGGCCCGTAGAATTGGTATCAGAGCCCAGATTCTGGCAACTAGAATTTGGCAGTGATGGCTATTATTGCCGCAGAAGATTTGCTTGGCAAAGTGAAGGAACTTAACGGTTTAACAGTTCAATTTGTAGAGGGGGGATGAAGAACCCAGAAAAAGTTCTTAGAAGAAATCAAGAGCATAAAGAATCTGTTTGTTGAAAGATTTCTTGAGAATGGGTTTGATCACGAAAACTTAGCAACAACTAGGACCATTCCAACGTATCAGACGCCAGTGAAGACCGACGAAACCGAGGGTTCTTCCCAGCTCTATGATGACCCAATAGAAACGTTAGTCTTTGAGACAAGTAGGGTTATTGATGATTTCGATATTCTTTTTGATTGGGGTGTATATGTCGGAGGAGTATGCTACGGGTCTTTTCTGGAAGGGTTTGAATGAAGAACTAGCAATACAAGTAACGAAATTGAATCCTAGAACATTACAGCATGCTTTTAAGTTTGCAAGAATGCAAGAAACCAATCAAAAAATCCAGGAAAAGGAAGTTGAAACGAATAACCAAATCCAAGAACTTAATTTTCAATTTGATCAGCGTTTCCAAGAAATGATGGAATCTTTCAGTCTTGGTCGATCATCGTTTCCGGAAGAACAACACCACCGAACCTCCGAAATTGTGAACGAATACCCCCTCAATCTTGAAGACTTTTACGAAGAGGAGGACAACACAATTTCCTTGGTGCGAAATTGTGGTTTATATGAACTGGTTGTCCTACATGAACTGCTAAGAATCTGCTTTTAGTATGCCACGGTTTTGTATTTGTATATGATCTGTAGTTTATGAGATACATTTTGAGTTTCAATTTGTATGATTGATCCTACTAAACATCGAGTGTTTACAACACTCAAACCTAATAGAGTAGAATTACAGCTAATAATTTGAGAAAAATAATGAAAATAATTTGGACACATAAATTTTATGTGAAAAATTTCAAACAAATTAAGGTAAAAACTATGGATAAAGATAAAAGAATTTTACTATAAAGAAAAATAATATGAGTTACAACAATAACTCTCTATTTATAAGGAGAAAACAATTTATATTCTCTCTTAAAATAGGAGAAAATCATTATGTTTATTTTTAAGAAAATTCTCTTCAATTCTCTATTTTTTACTCTCAAAAAATATGGGATACTTTCTCTAAAAAATTACACTATGATTTTTAGGAGCTTTTGTCTTTATATATAGAAGAACGCCAATTATATCAACTAATTATTTGTTGGGTAAAAATGTATGCCAACAAATTATTAGTTGTAACAAGAAGTCAATTGTGTGCTTCTTTCTTTGTTTTGTTTTTAACTGACGTTTTCAATTTAAAATTAAATTCTTCTTGACATCTTCAGTTTGAAATTAAATTCTTCAATTACAACTAACATTAGCATCGAGAATGTAATAAAAGCTGTTCGGAGTGTTAGAACAAGAAAATTTTAAAGGGCTAGAATATGATTTTGTTTTGGCATCTTCCCTCTCTAGCTTGTGCATGTACAAGTTTTGATGATGAGGACTTTGATTCTTTATGACTTAATGGTATATCAAATTGATCAACATGTCTTCCGAGTCTTGTTGTGGTATCTATCTATACATGCCTTTCATCATAGAGTCGTCAGGAAGATGATTCTAGCCGTCTCGAATGCATTACATGAATGTGTCGTCGTTCTGAGCCAACTTTGGCCGCCCAAGCAATCAATAGTTTGAATCAGAAAACTAGCTCTTGTAGCTCCTAAACTTGAGTTCCAGAAACTTTAACATGTAGCACAATCTTGATCTCCTTGGTTGATTAAATTTCGAAATGCCGTCATTGCTAAACAAGTTTGATCTCCCGAACATGGTTTACTTAATTTTTCTGCGAAGTTGGACCTTTCTTCATGTGATAGGTGTGGTTTAGTTGGTTCTTTTGATGTGTTGCTGAGTCGCCTAAACAGACCATACTCGCCTGAGGTCTAAGCGATTGTGAATTCAACACATTCCAACTCTTTTCAAATTTATCCTTTAATTTGTATTTTTCTCAACAGCTGTGGATATTGCCCATTACCTTGCTAGAGAGACAATACAGGGCCATTGGCTTTTGATCGAGAAGCCCATATTCCCAATATCCTTAATAGAAATCTGTTACAAATAGAAATGGATGCACAATTAGTTCCAATTTTCTACAACCAAGACATGCTAATCTTTCTCGCACCTGCAGACTTAAAACTGCAATAGAAACACGAGCGTTTGATCGCCTGAAGCCTCTCATTCCAGCAAATTGTAAAACATCAAGAAGACGCAAAAGTTCCTACATGGAAGAGAGAATTTATCACTTGGGATAACATGAAGTTTTACCGCTAAATAGATCCGAACATAATAATAACGAAAATGACTAATACATAACTTACCCTCTAAACTTGCGTGCTTTCTTCTTTTGTCACCAAAATTTTGTTGAGTTCAATGTAATTGAATATTAGAATCCTCTCATTCACCTCTAGTTATCATTCCCAAACCTAAAAGACCAAAAAAGAATAGAAGAAAATCACCTGAAGAAAGTTGATAAATTGTCTAATTTAAACAAGTTCATGAAATAGTTAAGATAATTTAAGCAAATTTAAAAGGTAGTTGAAACAGTTTTAGCAAATTCAAAGTGTAAACTGAATTTTAGAGTAACAAAAGAATAAAACGTGTAAATTTGGGAGGCAAATTATGTATTAGGCCTAACGAAATTAGAGCTCTTGGCACTTTAAACGAGAGAATGGAAAGTTGGTTTATCAATTTTATAATTATTGTAACTTTAATTTTTTAGATAGTCTAATAGTACTGAAATCGTTTTCGGTATTTAAAAGTTGAAGAGTCGAGAATTTGACACTTGGTGAAAACTTTTATGTTTGTATTGAAATTAAAATCGAGTATATACTATAGAGAATAAATATAACCAAACTAACTGTAACGAAATCAAATGACCAAACCGATTATAATAGAAATGATGAAAAAGAGAAAGGCAAAAACACGCCAATCAATGATAGAAGGGAAAATTCTCGACTATTTATCCGATTAAAACAAATTATTTGTCTGTTTAATTAGTGTGTATAAATATCACAATTCACTATTGATCCTATTAGTAAATTTTATTTACGATCTTATAAATTAAGTTTTGCATTGTTTAAATTCAACCCTATTTATCAAATATTAAAAATTATGTAAATTTGACTTATTTATATATAGAATTGTACACCGAACCACGAGGGGTTGAATCATTTACTGATTCACACCCCTAATAATCGAACAGATTATAGAGGAAATCGTGAAAAAGAAGAATGAGTGTAAATATTTCGGCCAGTGATAGAAGGAATAAAGAAGCACATATTTTGTGGCCCGTAAGAGATAGGAAACCTAAAATGTAGATGATTCGATTAATAGTGGTGGGATTGGATCAGTACAAACTGTAAATCTCGTGAATAATTAAGTTACAAAGACTAGGTCTTGGTGGGACAAACCATCTGCTACGTGCAATCCAGCAAGCCACTATATGCTCAATGGTCCTATGCATACCCAACCAAGTATCTCTATTTTGTGAATAATTTTACGCTCATTAAACATACCTATTTTTAGGGACGGATCTAATGGTGATCATGAGTCCTGTGATTTCTGGACACTAAGAAATTCTCATATATAATTTTATTATAATAATTTTTAAGTAATTAAATTTAAAAAAATTAAATTTTTAATTTAATTATCGTATATTTATTTACTGTTAAAATTATTATTAATTTTTATAACGTCATTCAACAAAAAACTTAAGTAAAATTAATATTAGGTCCACTACTGTCTATTTTCATATTAAATGTAAACACAACCTATTTTATGGGTACCGAACAGAGACCATAATAATATTCATTTTTTAAATGAAAGACTACATTGACTCTATCACTATTCTCCACCACAATAATTTATTATGCAGTACGGTGGTTTTTTTTGCTTGCAGTCTACCTCTGGAGGCACATAACTTTTGTCCTTTCTTAGACCCTTGTCGACACGTGTGTGGAATAATTTTAATCAACTAAAATATTCAACTCAGTAACAACAGAAGAGTAAAGATCCTAAAAGTTGAAGGAAAATCTCACCTAAACTTAGTGTATTTGGCGTTAGTATTAAATTTTATACATATATCATATATTAATTATCAATTTATTTGGTGCATAGATAGAGTTATGCACCAATTTTCAGTAAGAATTTTCCAAAATTGAGGTAGAAGAGGAATAACAAAATTAAAAAACTAATATGTTGGTTTGTTTGCAAAAATTTATATTTTATACAAAAGATATTGTGTGATAAAAAAATAAAATTATATAACATTTTTTTATAAAAAAATATTCTATGTTATATGTTTGTTTTGTTACTAAATAAATAAATATTTTAATAATTAAATTATATTATTTTTTTATATTCCTAGAAATTGCTGACTGTTGTGCTCATTGGCTTGTAAAGAATGATTTTTTTTCACAACAGTTAGATAGTAGAGATTTCTTAGTATTTGTTAGAGTGTTGTCGAGGCTTTTGTACTTTGATTGGTTGGAGTTTTTCCCCCCTCTAATGGTATTAATAATATTTCCAGAAAATTTGACTTTATACGAAATTAAAATATGAAAATTGAATTTTTCCATGGACCAAATAAATTTTGACAAACAGAAACATGCTTGAAATATTTTACAAAAATACCAAATTTTTAATTGATTGAGACATTGACCGAGAATTTAAGATATTTTAGCAAAAAAATTGTCACGACCCATTTCTGGATCATGACCGGCATATAAGGCGAACCGTCTATGGGAGTCCAACCCATCTCGTACAAGTCTCAAAAGAATAGTATTTATACCCTATTGAACTAAAGGTGGTTATCATTGATATTCCTTTATATTTTGATGATGAACAAAATTGAGTTTGATACTTTAACATTGAATCATGATCGATATACCTTTATGTTTTGATGATAAACAAATTGAGTTTGATACTGTAATATTGAACCATGGTCGATATCGGATAACTTGAGTAAAAATGTGCCTAACTCGAGCAACTGAAATGTCCAGAGTCAAAGAACAAAGTGCTCTAACTTGAGTTACAAAAGTGCAAAACTCGAGTTGTCTAGGTGCCATATAACTCGAGTTAACAAAATCTCTAACTCGAGTTGTTTGGGTGCCATATAACTCAATTTAACCAAATATCTAACTCGGGTAAACCTTTGGAGGCAAAAAGACACACATACAAGGTTCAAATGTCGAGGTTCCAACGGTCAGAAAAATGACTAACTTGAGTAAGCCATTATCTAACTCGAGTTACATGTTTCAAGGATTTTTTTTTCAATGGATAATGTGAGTAAGACAAATCTCTAACTTGAGTTAGAAGCTATGTCAGAACATTAAATAAAGGGCTGCTCTATCTCACAACGGCTACATTCAATTCTTCAAAGGACATATCGACTTGAAAATCTATAAATAGCCTCAACACATATCAGAGAAGGTATTGTTCATCACTTACAAACATCTTACAACAACAACAAACTTTCTCTTGCTTAAACTTGCAAATCATTCATACACTTCTCAAGAGGATTTTACACTTGCAAATTCATTGTTGTTTGAGAGTATTTATTATTAATTTTGTTATTACTTATTGAGAATATATTTTTTTTGAGAGAGAAATAGTATTTTGTTTGTCTAGAAAATAAGAGTTGTATTGGTAGATATTTAATCTTGCACCCATTGAAGCAAGAGACATAGTTGATTCAAAATCTCAAGGAGAAGCTTGAAGAGTGGACGTAGGCTAAGAGGGCCGAACGACTATACATCTTCGATTTGATTTTTTTATCCCTTATATCTTTATATTTATTATTTGTATGAATTGGATAAATTGTTCTTACTTTACTTTAGCTTATCTTGAATATTTTGATATTTGCAAAAACATTTTTTAAAAAAGTTTTAAAAGTTAAAAATCTAATTCATTCCCTCTTAGATTGCCATTTCAGGCCAATATACCAAAAATAAGTTGCAAACAAATTTTAAAACCATTTAATTCAGATAGCTAAATAGAAATTCAAATATCTATAAAATATATTTTTTTTCATAATAACAATAACATTGTTATATTATCAAATACAAAAAAAGATATTTAAAAATAAAATGTATCAAAAACAAGAACATAACCCACAACAAATCCGGTGTGGAACATCTAACAAACATACAAACTAGGGTCCAAACAAAAGGTATTGACTGCAACGTCAGAATATCTCACCGAGTATCGGATGCTAAAGATTGCAGTCCATAAAAATTACCTGCAAGATGATAATAAACATGGACAAAACAAAAGGAAAATGGGGTAATAATCCAGTAAGGGATAACACTCCAGAGCGTCTCATATGTGCCTCATAAAGGCTATTTTGAAAAATGGTTCAAAAATACCACATGTAGGTATAGGAAAGTATACGTATATACACGTAGAGGTGTAACAATCGAACTGAAATCGGCGAACCTGACCGATCAAACCCGGTCAATACCGGAACCGAAATCGACCGACCAAAATCAGAGGGTTGCGGTTTAAGTTCTGGTTCAATCCTTCTAGAAACCGTCGAACCGCCAGTTCGAAAACAGTTTGAACCGGCATTTCGAACCGCCATTAAACCATCGGTTTAGAACTGGTGGTTCGAACAGCCAGTTAGTTTAGTTTTTTTACTTTTTTACTTGTATTTTAATTTACTATATATTGTTAATTGTTGTATCGTATAATTAAATTCAATATTGTAATCACGGTATTCCTCCATCACAAGTGATATCATCTAATAAAATTTAATGATTTTTTTAATTTTGTTTAAAATTATGTGATGTAATTAACAGTAGAATAGTTAATTTGTTTGGAAATTATTAAAAAAATTATGGAATACAATGTATTATTGGTACTGTAGTTAATTATTGAATATAACAACATTTACAAATCGGAAAAAAAAGTTAACGGGATAAAATAACGGGTTAAAAACAAAATTTGCAAAAAAAAGAGGGAACCGAGCCTGTAGTTGAACCAATCAAAACCAGTTCAACCCGAAATCGGCCTGGGAACCACAGTTTGGTTCCAGTTCCTCCTTTCAAAAACCCTAAACCAACGGTTCATGAACCAAATACAACTCTATATACATGCTACATAAGCAATAGTGTTTCAAAAATCATTTTGAAGACGTTCGCAAACAAAGCATATAACCTACACACATACATTCAGAAACTAAGTAAAACCTTTTCATAAACATTTACAAACTTCATCAAGGCTAATATACCATTAAAAACACGTAAAAACCTTCAAACACCTTTTGGCTATCAGAAGTTCCAAAGGAAACAAAAGTCCAAAGCAGAATCAGAAACAAAGCATGCAAGTTAGAATAAAAAACAGAGAGAGGATATATATTATATATATCAAATTTCAAAAACAAAGCACTGATTATTAAATCACATAATCGCATTATTAATTAAGCCAATCCTTAAATTAGTCCAATTCTAGAATATGTGTGAAACACAACAAAAATAAATACAGTTTCGAGAGAGACACAATTTATGTATTTGAAGATGTTATCCACTCCCCTGGATGTCCAAACTGAGTGGCACAGTCACGCACCACCGGTGGCTGGCTGATTAGGCTGACTGAAACAAGAAGCTAAAACAAAGATATCAGAAATAAACAAAGTGTGGTCCTGGTACTGTAGCTATACTGCAATGCGCGTACATGCATATGCAAACTCAGACACTGAAACAAATCCCAAAAATCCATATCTAGCCAAAGTCTAATATACCAACTCAGAGATTACACTTCGGTGTAAAATTACACTTTGGTTCCCTGATTTTGAAAAATTACCAATTAGTTCCCGAAATATGCAAATTCATAAATTAATTTAAAAACTCCAAAATTATACTTAAGACCTCAAAATATTCAAATATAACCAAACTTATCTCCAATATATATACAAACTTATATTTGACCCCTAAATGCCAAATTACCCATTTAGTCCTTAAATCTGATCCGCTCTAAACCGACCATCCTAACTCATGCCAATAGCTTTCTAGCATCCTCAAGAACATAAATCAACTATCAATTTCAACCAATAACACCTAAATCATCGAGAATTCCTCCCAAAAAATTCGGATTTCCATAAACCCACTAACCAATAACATCTAATCTTTAAATCCTACACATATTCATGTTTTTCCAAGTCCCTCATACCATAATCTAACAAAACAACCTAAATTCTTGCCTCAATTTTTTTCAAAACCGAACCCTAGTTCCATACAAACCCATTTCAAGAAACCACCCCTTAATCCCTTCCATACCACATCATCCATGCCTTTCTAACCTAACCCCATCACAATCCACCATCCCAAACTCTTCATTCAAGCCAAAACAACAAGGATTTAAAACCCTAGCTCCCCAAACCGTCATCAATAAGCCTCCAACACCAAACAAGACAATGCAACTCAAATATGGAAAATAAACCAAGCTAAGATGGACAATTTACCTTACGATTGCAAGGAGGGCGGATGGAGAGAAAGGGAGAGTGATTTGGGATGGATTTGGTGTGAATTTAGGAGAAGAAATGCAATTGTGGCCGAAAGAGGGACGGAGGGGCAATTTATAAACAAAACCAAGCGAAACGGCAACGTTTTGGGCATCTTCCGCCGAGTTTTTGCAAGATATGGGAGAGACACGGGCGTGTCTCTGCCCGTGCAGTGCCCAGATGCACACTGAAGCAAGGACACGAACGGATGGCTCAAGACACGAACAATGGCATGTAGGACACGGTCACGGGTTCGTGACCATGTCTTGGGCAAAAGAGACATGGCGGCTTGTTCAAGACACGGACGGTTTCCCATGCCCATGTCCGTGTCCGTGTAGGCCAAAGACACATTTTCCTCGTCCGAAAACACCTCGTTCAATCACACAATCATCCAACATGATCAAGGAGGCTAAAATCAATCTAAATCCATCAACATTCAATGCCCAAAAACACCAAATTAATAACTCCAAATCAAAAAATTCAGAATCAAACTCAACCACACTCAAATACCATTGAAATAAGCGAGATGTTACATAGGAAGAAGGAGAAAAAGGAAGAAGAGCGGTAGAGAGGAGGAGGAGGAGAAGAAGAAGACTAAACGCCATGAAATTAGGTTAAAAACTATGGTTCATAAATGTTGTCAAGTGGTGAAGAAAGAGGAACCAAATCAAAACTGACGAAAGAGAGAGACTAAGATAGATCGACGATGTGAAAGAAATGTGATGGTAGATGTTGTAATTATAGAGTGTTGAATATCAAGCTTACAGACCCAATGTAAATAGCTTTAGTATAGTTATATAGATGCAGATTATAGTAACATTAAATTTTTATTTGTTTACATCAGTAACAAAAAGAACATCCACATTGGTAGAAATCTTGGTTTAATATGTCTCCTTCAGCAGAAAATTTCATCTACGAGATATAGACAAACTTGTAATAATTCTTAGATTAGCAAACTATGTAAGAAAATATAATTAACTTTCTTCAAATTGAGATCATTTGAAGACTATTTCCTGTATAATATTGGTCATATTTGGTACTTCATTTGGAAGAAAAAAAGCGTCAAGATTCTCTATAAAAAAAGATTTCTTTTTTTTAAATGAAAACTTGGTAAAATACCCATTTGTAAATGTTAAATACAATATCAAGAGGTGCTCTAAAGATCCAATCCACATATGGTCATAACTTTCCTTGCCAAATAATTAAGCAAAATGTTTTTAGTTCTTGACATCCATCTATCTGAGACAAATTGCAAAAAGGATAGCAAAAGATAAATATTTAAAATTACAATTTTATGATCACAAGGATAAGAGTCTGGATCTTTAATAGCATGACAAATAATTCTAGCATCACAAAAAATAGGCATAGGACATAAACTGAATACTTGGACATCGTTTGGACAGATTAAGCAAGTTTGTTTAAATTATAAATCATAAAATACACTAGTAGATTAGGTTACCAAATAATGTCATAGTCTTATTCTTTCTTCTTCAACTTAATTATATGTTCACTAGTTCAAAAAAAAAAAAGAAAATTATGTGCTGCATATGTCATAGAAGTTCTAATTGAAGTTGCTACAAAGGTTTTTCTTACTTTGCTTGTACCACATATTATAGCCACTTAAACTTGTCATTATAACAAGATTAATGTTAACTTAAGATTAAATGAACTATGAGGACTTAGGCAAAAGAAAAAGTATGAGGTTTATTATAAGCATATGTAAACAACATAGTCCTTTGATAAATTTTCTAACATTGTTATTTAACTTTATTTTTAGGCTTAATACATTTGCAAGATCGAGGAACCTTAGTCGCACCTTTCTTGTCATGCAGACTTCTCCCATTCCTCCATCAATTTCTCTTATTCATTATGGAATTCTAGTAAATTCCACCATTACTCCCCTCAATTACTCCAATCTATCTTTTATTTCTATATCTTACTATTTGTTTGGATGAAATCATTTTCCTCCAAGTCTTTTTCTCTCTCATTTACTCTTTATATCATTTAGCCATTACTCCTCCCATTTTCCTTCATTAATTTTTGATGTTTGTTGGTTTAGATTTATTGTGAGTATGTCTTGGTTTTTGTTCAAGAGTGTTGGTTTCTATCTAAAGGTCTTGATTTTTTACCCAAGTGATTTTTTGCTCTACAATCTCAAATTTGGGTGTTGTTGAAATATTATTGTCTAAACTCTTCATCTTGATGGATCTCTATGATGCATCTCTTCTTAGTGCTATCTTTGGTTGGGTTGCAACATTTAGTGTGAGTGTTGCTATCAGTCAATGAGATAAAGAGGATGGCGAAGGGGATGATGAAGGATATGTTCTTATGTGTTGGTTCTTGTTTTATGTTTTATCCAAGGCCAACAGTGTTGGTTTATTTAATTTTTAGTGTTTATTTCCTTTATCTTAGTTTATATGTTATTTGTATAGTTAGGATTCAGCTTTGGGTTTATTGTTTCCTTCAGATTCTTTCTTTAATGTTGTTATATTTGTTGTATCCATCATTGCTAATACACATTCACACTATTTTGGTTTGGTCCCAATTTGATAAATTACCACGAATTATAGTTTGGCTATGCATTGATGTATTGATCTTCCATCATGAATATATGTTAATCTCAGTTTCAATTAAGAAAAAATACATCTGTAAGGCTCAATACTATTTAATTTTTACTATTAACCTCTTGAACTGTAAAATGTTTGTCATCAACTCCTTAGCTATTTATTTTGTATTTTGCAACTTCTTAAATAATTTAAACACAAATTAGTCAAGGAATTATAACATATAAGTCCTATGATGTACATATCTAAGAAAATATGTAGTTTAAAATGACATGTTTCACACTTGTAGTAAGTATCAAAAAAGGGGATGGAAATGATAGATAAGTGCATTCATCAAATGCAAACAAATGCTAAAATTATTAACATTATTAGACCTTTTGATTGAAACTATAATCCATTAATGTCAAGAATGGTTGACAGAGTATAACATTGAACAACTACATGTATAACACAAAAAAATAAGTCATGCACACAAAGACAAATAATATCAATCAATATTTTTCTTTCAAATTGCAATTGCATTTTCCAACATTTAATGCTAATTGCTAGGCATAGGCACATATCATCATTTTATCTTTTCTTTTTCCTTTTTCCCCTCTCACTGATAACCAAATAATTTTTAATTTTTGATTATGTTTTTAGTAGTAGTGTGATAGAAAATCACATCAAAAAGACTAATGTCATTTCTTTTGTTCCATCTTCTAACTTGATAGTGCATCATTGCATTTATAATATATATTGCATATTTCTAAACATTAAATTCTTTGTTAAAAAAATTCAAAGTTAACAAAAGAAAGTTCGATACTTCAATAAAACAATCATTTATACGTAATTAGACTAGCTATATAGAGAAACTCACACATTTGGATTAGTGTTTCTTCTGTGAAAGTTAAATTAAGGGTGAAAATTGAATTCTTGTTTCTCTTTAAATATTTAAAATATTAACATCAAAGTAAAATTTTTATACAACAACTATAAATGTCTGAAACCAATCAACCCGCTAAGAATCATTTGAACCAAAAATTAGCTTTGAAAATGCATCAATACAAACCATATCGATAAAATCCATAAAAACAATAAACCAAGTCCCATCAATACAACCAACTTAAATTCGTACTATCAAATACTTGAAACTCAAATATCAATCAATTTACAAATCTAAGATTGAAAAAATAACATTTAACCAAAACAATTATGATTATGAATCAATCTCCTTCAATCAGAATTAACAATTACACTAGTAAAACATTTATCATCAACAAAGATTTCAATCAATTTTCAACTCTAATAAGTATTTTATTGATTTAACACTTAGTCATCATTGTCAGTGATAATTTGATGCCTTCACTCTACAAACAACAACAACAAACAAACTCCAACCACATTATTTTGATTTCCAATTAGATATATTGAACATTATTTTGGTATTGAAACAAAATTTAAAAGGTATTCAATCTGTATTCAGTTGGTTTTCATTCAAATTCTCGTAATGTGATTTTAGTATCCAAATAGTATTCAACCGATTTGCAACCTTTATTACTTTGGTATTCAATCAAATCCACAAAATATTATTATTTTGGTTTCCAAATAGCATTCCATAGATATGTAATATTTGATCTATGTTTGAGCTCGCATAGTCAACATTATGATTAACTTAGGATTCTTGTAATATTTGATTTTTTTGAAATGGTATGCACCAAATTTTGTAAATTTAATCCATAATTTAAGAAACAATATATTCAATAGTTAATCTGTAATTTTAGAAACTTAAAAAATTTGGAGAGAGTTACACAAAAATAGCATAAAAAATGTCAAAATACACATGCAGTAGTCTTGAAAACCATTTCTCAAATGGAAACACGCTGAAAAACTATTTCAAAAATACCTCAATTTGACTATTTTTTGACCGCTTTGAAAGTTTGACCACACGTTTAAAATCAACCCAATTTCTTTATCTACTTCAATAGGGCTGCAATCGAGCCAACCTTTAACGTGTTCAGTCTCGACTTGGCTCTTAATTTATGAAGCTCGAGCTCAAGCCATTTGATCTATGTTTGAGCTCGGTTCGAAATGGTATTGGAGAAGCTCGCGAGCCATTCGAGCTTGGCTCACAAAAAGCTCGTATAGTGATCGACTCAAGCTCGACTTGATTAAAAGCTCGTTATAGTAGTTACTCAAGCTCGGCTCGATTTAACTCATTTACTAATTACTCAAGTTTGATTCAAAGCTTGTTTGACTCATAAGATCATATGAGCTCGATAAAGATTACAAAGCTCGAACTCGTTTTTGTCTAAGTTCGAATCAAGCTCAAGTTCGAGCTCAAGCTCGTTTATGAGCTCGTTAAAAATTTACAAATGATAAAATTTGTTTAGTTTCAAATTAATTAAGGATAATCTAAAGGCAACCAAACAACATCAACATGCAAAGTTATGAAAAGTTATACAAACCATAATCTCGTAATATAAATCTTGATACAACAATACAACTAACTAAATAATACAACTAACTAAACAAACAACTCCTAGTCTTCCATGTATCGACATTTGCGATTTGTGGTCACCTCCTAAAACATCAATCTGTCAATTCAAATATAAGAAATTAAACAAGATAAACAAATTTAAACAATAAAAGTTTTATTCAATTTAATCTTACCCGTCTAAGAAAGTGAAAATTCAACCAATTGAACCTCCTCTTCCTTGACTTTTCCCGACAAAACAATGATGATACATCAATGAT